>PVJI01007260.1:0-79661 GCA_004026765.1 Micronycteris hirsuta | reverse complement strand
TGCTGTCTGAAAGCAGAAGCGCGTTGTGTAGGACCCTATATAAGGGGGGGAAGGAGAAATCATCAGTGGACAGGGATGGACAACTATAGGGCAGGAGAGAGAGAAACATCAGAAATGTGCCACCGAAGTCATTTCTCAACTATGGCAAACTCTGCCTCCATTATGGACTCTGCCTATTAAAGGGATGAAAGCATATGTTAACTTTTATTCAATTATTTGGAAATTTAGGTGAGTAAAAACATGAAGCTAATAGTTAAGAACATCTGTTAAAAGAATAACTTCAAGGACATTTCTTCAATTTAACCATCTGTTGTGGCCATGTGGATTAATTATGGAAATATTTTGCTCGTGTAGTCATAGAAATTTATTCTACTTAAAAAAAAATTTACTGCCAACCAGCATGTCAATTCTGTGATCTTTATGGGCTAGGCTGTCAGGAAACATCAAAACTTTCAACTGCTATTAAAAGTTCTGTTAAAAAGTCATCTCTTTATGTAAAAAAAAATACTTTACTGCTATGCTTTTACAAGTTTGCAAGCGCTCAGTTGAGAGGTGGCTTTTTTTTTTTTAATTCTTAAGACTGACTAGAAATTTCTCCAAAATCTTCAGTATATAGATTTCAGCTAGTGCCTCAGAACTACGGGGAGGAATAAAAACTAACCTATAGCAAAATCTACACGTGCTCAAATTCATATTATCAGTGAATGTGTTTTTTCTGACGAAGTATAGCCATAAAAACTGTTTTTATCTTTTTAGCAAAGGCTTTTAAGTATGCTAATCTTGTCTCTATTAACAATGACATAGTGACAAGATACTAAAACCAGTTGTAGGAGACAAAACTAAAATACTAAAACCCAAGTATAATTTTGCCCAACATGGGATTTTTTTATAGAGAGAGCTATGACAAATAGGTTACATATTTAAGACTAAATGGGCCTTACTTTCTACTCCACATTTTTAAACAGATAACCAGGAAAGTACATCTCTTTTGGCTACTCATATTTAATTTACTTAACATCTAAGGTCATTAAAATATTTCCTTCCCTTCGAAATGAAACAGATTTATTTTTTCAAGATAGCAAACATCTAAGAAAGCACAGTATCCACACTAAAATCTAGCTGTCCCCTGGGCTGCAATAGGCTTACAAACGCAGTTTAAGAAAATATTCTTTTCTGGCCTACAAAAAGAAAAAGTAAAACCTTTGTGCTTTTTTAAGAGACAAAGTCTCAAGCAAAGTGGCTAACTACTTCTTCTCCCTTCATGCCGTCTGCGCTGGGTTCCCCCAGAAGATGGCCATAACTACGTGATAAAGAGCATTTTACCAAATACAAGCAGTGAAGTAGCAAATTCCTCTCTCTCCCTACTCTTCGAGATTTATTTTCTACATTTACCAATGTTTACCACTCTTGTTTTAAATACTTCACATCCAGAGGAGATTTATATGGCAAGGACCCATTCACATTAACTTGCATGCACTGTGAAGTTTGAACAGAGTGCTTCCTGCCAGCAATGGGACAAGTAACTGTTCATAGGATTATACTTACTGCATTGTTTCTGGTGGAAATGTGTTTTATTTTCTTTATAAAATAATGGGTAATCTCTAAAATTGATTTTAGATGGTTCAAGGCATTACACCACAAAAGTAATGAGCACTAATGCCAATGATATTGGACACAAATTCATTTTAGCTTTATTTCATGTCTAAAGCAATTCTACTGAGCCTTGAACTGCTCACGCGCTGTTATTAACTTGCTAGTAACCTAACACATGGGTACAGCAAACAAAAGTGATCAGAGCCCAGGTTGATCGGGACCTCAAGGCTACTGTCTTTTTTCTTGAGCTATAATTCAATTTCCAATTTTACTATACTTTAGACTCATTTCCCAGTGTTTGCTTTTCTGAGTAATACTGCCATCTGGAGGACACACAGCTGAAAAGCAAGAGGGAGCCGGGCACACCCAACTCTCAGTTCAGAAGCAGGAGAAAGATGTGGCGGGTGGCGGGGGTGAGACCCTCTGACCACCCACGCAGGCCACAAGTTCAAAAACAGTACGTCTGCTACGCACACTTCCGGGTTTTTCAGTTCTTTCAGTATGGTTGCCTAAATTTATGCCACCGTGCTCCACGGGTATGAGTTAAATAAGCCAAAATAATTTTTAATGTGTTTATAATTTTTATTTTTACTCAGATATTTCATTCTAAAATTAACAATACAGAATTTTGAGAGTGATCTCCCACCTGCTTCAGTGAGCATAACTATTTCATTGAAAGTTATATCTGGTTTAATATATATCAGAGAGCGTTGTTGCATTTGCATTGCCATATTAAATCTTTTTTACCCCAGTCATATTTGCGCCACAGTTTCCACAAACAAATCTAATAGCAGTAAATCAACTTCAAACTGAATATAAAGAGTACTTTGTAAAACAGTCAATAAAATGTCATCATTATAAGCCTCCATAAAAATAAGTGTATACAATTTTCAAGCCTTTATAAAAGGAACAAAAAAATAGGCTCTAGAATTTTAAAGGAATCTGTGAAAAGCTATTTAAAACATGAGTCAAAAGTTATTCCTTTTCCCATAACAACTTTAAACTAAGCAAAGCAAAACCTGTTTTCCCTTGAATTGGATACAGTCAAAAATCTGGTTTTCCTCAACCTGATTTTATTAGGTGTATTATATATTGGTTCAGTTGAGAACAATACACAGCTATGCAAAACCATTTAATCCTAACTAAGGACGCCCTGGGTCTGCTGAACCCAATAGAACAGCACATGTACACATTTGTATCACATGTGGAAGGTTAGCAGTCTGATGTAGGCAAAACAAATTTAATTCGGCCTGTTTATCTCTTAACCATGAGAAAAAACACCACCTACAAATCTTCCCTGAAGACACTCATGAACTGTGCTGTGGCGCCCTCTATTGAACACAAAGACATAAAAACTCGGGGTGTGTGTGTGTGTGTGTGTGTGTGTGTGTGTGTGAGTGAGAGAGAGAGAGAGAGAGAGAGAGAGAGAGAGAGAGTCTGTAGTGTTTCTAGGGCACCCTTTTGTGAAAAACTAATATTCCCTCAGTTTTGAAGGAATACAAAACTGTAATACAAAAGCCTACTTTGTAAGGGACACAGAGTTATATTAATGGAATGAATTCAGTAAAGGGGAGCTGGCTCCCATTCGTGATCATCGATCAAATGTAAAAAATTAGTAGGCAGGCCATTTTCACAGAGTCTATTAACAGAGTTTATCATTTTAGTCTATAACTTTCCTTTTCCATAGCTACAAGAAGTGACTTACGATTTATAATTATACATGGAAGAAAAAATCCAAAAGGAAGATTATAATCAAAATTGAGAAAAAATGAATATATTTGAAATATCTCACAGTCATACTGACCAAATTTAACTTGCACTTAAGAGTTCTGCTAATTGTAAACTTGCCATTTGCAGGCATTAATGCAGTGCCTCCGCCTTTCCTATGGCTTCCTTGTCTATAAAATTGAGATCATACCCAATTCCCAATATCATTGTAGGTACTGAGATAAAATGTGTACAAAGCTACACATATAGCAAGTGTTCAATATATGGTATAAATTATTTTTTGGCACCTACTGAAAGGAACAACTTTCTAATTCTTCTATGAAGATTGGCCTGGATATGTACTTCGCTATTAAACATATATTATTTCACAAATGACCTTAAAATTAAAAAAAAAAAACTTATATACACATGTGCTCAGAATTAGCACCACTGTGGTTTTGAAGTGTTTGAACATATTAAGTGCCCTTGGTTCATAACTTCAAAACTTATATAAAGACCAGATTTTTTAGACACATGCTAAAAATCTATCACACAAGCATATTTCATATTTAATGCTGTGGTGTTTTCCCTTTCAAGTTCCTAAAGTGCTCTACAAACTAACAAGGTACAGGCTATTGATGGTGGCCTTACTTGAAAGGTGACCACTGAAACCTCAGAGGGTGTCAAGCTGGGGACAGGACACAGTGCCCAGATGGCCAAGTGGGACATCCCATCCCATTTCCCAAAGTGCACTTGGGCTGAGAGACACCAGGGGCGCCAAAGACATGGACGGTTGTCACTTCTACACAAACCGGACAAAGAACAAGAGAGCTACGCCTCAGAATCTGAGGACCACAGGAAGGTGGGGCGGGTCAGGAGGGGCCACAGCATTCCAGTCATTTAGGTCAGGCCTGAATCCAATCACGTGGTATTAGACTCCTTGCTTCCCTCAGGTTCAAACCACACAGAAGCACCACCAGCTTGGAGCCTCTCGTTCACACAGCACAGTGAACAAACGACATCACAAGAGAACTTGGTGTCTGTTCTATGACTTGACTTCTGGTTGGTAGTCCAGATCCAATGCTAATGAATCTAGCCATCCCCGATACACATTTAGTGCTTCCCCGCTAGACTGGAGGCTACAAAAGGACAAGGATTTGTGTCCATTCTGTGCAGTCCTGTATACCCAGTACTCAGCCCGGCCCGAAGTAGTCACCTAATAAACAGTCTTTCCCCCAATGCATCACTTCAACGACACAACCACCCGGTGAGGTCGGCAATGCATGAGTAACATTATCACACTCTTTCTAGCAAACCAAGGCTCACAGGAATTCAGTGGCTTTTCCATGGTCATGTAGCCAGACAACCAACAGGAACCAAGGTTCATGAGAGACCGGGAGCCCGGCTCCTTGAGCTCCTGACCCAAGGCACTTTTCACTCTGATGTCTGCATTGAATTCAGTCAGCAAGCAGCCAAATGACACAGCATGCAAAAATAACCGGGTGCAAGCAGAACTCCACTGCAGCTGAATGATACTCACTGAGGTCATTAATTCAATAGGATCAACTGTGAAAGGAAAGGTCATGTTCAAAACAATGAAGCGGTCCTGGCCAGTGTGGCTCAGTGGATTCAGTGCTGGACTGCGAAGCAAAGGGTCGCCGGTTAGATTCCCAGTCAGGGCACATGCCTGGGTTGCGGGCCAGGTCTCCATTTGGGGGTTTGCGAGAGGCAACCGCACATTGATGCTTCTCTCTCTCTTTCTCCCTCCCTTCCCCTCTCTCTAAAAATAAATAAATAAAATCTTTTTAAAAAAATACAATGAAGTGATTCCTGGTTTCAAAAAAAAGAAAACCCACATGCTCTGCAATTAGCTAACAACATGAATATAGAGACACACGCCATCCTTTGATCTCACAGAAGGAGACTTCCTTTGTCTCACAGAAGACAAGCAGCTCCCCAGTGCTGATGGGGACCTTGGACTTGGCTGTCCCTGCCCAGGCTTCACTGTCCATGGCCAGTCTGCAACTTCCATGAGCAGCATCTGGAGTGACAGGCCACTCTGCAAACTTGGACTGCAGGGACCATGTCTTAAGGGAGAGGCCATCAGCCACCTGGATCTCATACAGACAACAAGCAAGATCGGAGCTGTCCCCAGAGAAAGGGTAGGAAAACTCGACCAGATCTTTGTTCTGTCGAGCGTGTGATACTCAAAAGAATCCCTCTGGAACGTTTTCCCAGGACTTGGCTCAGGGACTCAGTCTTGTAGTCTTGTGTCATTTTTATTTCTCTGGCTTCTTATTCTTTTCCAGGCCTCCCTCATTTTATAATCTTGGGTGTTTCCATATTCTCCATGATCCCTTCAAAGGAAAGGCAGTCTAACAATCTAATAGAAATAAATACTAATAACCATGTGCATACTTAATAACTGAATCCTTTATGAATGAGCCACATGGAGAGAAAGCAATATGCGAAGGGGGACTGAAAAAAAAACAGGAATTATCTTCCAGAGGGCAGGCCCCCGGTAGTACAGGCTTCCCCACAAGGCGAGTGTTCTAGGATCCTATCTGCATCAGCGCACCAGATGGCGTTGTTGTGAGAAGCCGCGTTCATTTCAGTGAATTTTTTTTTTAAGACTCTTTCAATGCCTTTGTCCATTTCATGATGGGTGATTTACAAGCGCACCTGCCCACGCCCCGCTGAGTGTTCAGTTTTTGACCAAAAACGGAATGACGCCCCCTCCCCATGCCCACCCTCCCTATTTACCCAATATTGCCCCAAGTGACTTTTATTTCCCTGGATGAAAAGAGTCCTCCAAGGAAAATGTTTTGCTGATATGGAAGATGTGAAACAAAAAAAGGGAGAAGCACTAAAAAGTATCAAAATTGAGGCATTCAAAACCTGTTCTGAGCAGTGAAAAATATCTCCACAGGTGTATTGTATCAAATGGAGAGTACTTTGAAGGTGACTAACCTTAAAACATGTGAGAATAAATACACAACTTTTTATAAATGAATCCGGAGGCGTTTGGTGTCCCCTCCCCCATATTATATCAGGCTACCTCTAAGGTACCATGTAGTGAACTCAGAAGATTACTTCAAATCCTGAGACCAGTAGAAAAAGAGAGTCCAGGAGACTGGGCTCTGCCACGTAACCAGCAGTCAGTCATAATGACTCAGCCTAGTTTCTTATCTGTAAAATAGGAAGTTAGAAAAATGGGCTCAAAGCTATTTCATTTCTACATGCATCAGACAAATAATGGCCAATACTCAGATATTATGTGCCAGACTGTTGTGAGTGCTTTACATTCATTAATTCATTTAATCCTCTCAACAATCTTATATAGCAGGTACTATTATTAACTCCATTTTACAGATGGAAAAACACAGGCAAGAGGGAGTAAAAGACTTGCCCAAGCACCCAGCTTATAAGTAGCAGAGCCAGGATTTGAACCCAGGCAATCTGGCCTCAGAGTGTGTGTGCCAACCAATGTGCTGTCCCATGGGACGGGTATTCCAGCATTCTAGAGTGAAAAAAAGATTAGAGTGGTGTGAATGTAAGTCGCCTTAACTATAGTACCTCCCATCACCAAGTAATCCAGAGTTAATAACCCATGGAGACTATCAAACACCAATAAATACTCCCTTGTAAATATTCCCTCCAAAGAGTAGAGTTAAACTATTCATTTAGAGGAGCCAGAAGGGTATTAGCAGCCCACCGCAGAGCTGATTTTCATCTGTCAATCCTAACTGCTGTAAATAACGACGGTTTTTAAGAAGTGCCTTTTTAATAAGGTACATCTGTCTCCTGGAAAATTTTAGTTTTGTCAGCTAAACTTCCAAGTGATTTGGCTCTGCTTTACAGCTTAAGGGACCATGTATTTATTATCAGACTCAATTAGTTCATTGTTTTCTTTCTGGAAGATTTAGTCCAGAACATGCACCATCAGATGTGAGCCACAAGATGGAGCTCTAATACAGGAAATGAACGACTGAGCTTGGCTCAGGAGCAAATTATTAGCATTTCAGAAAGGGCACCTTTCTCCCCACCTGATCACTGGACACCCACTCTTGCAAACCACTTTTCTCCCATTTCCTGTGGGGCCACACGCGTTTCTGCACACTTACTTTCTGAGAAAATCTTCCAAACCCTGCCGCCGTTGATCCACGTGCTGGCGATTGTTCATATTGAAAAACAGGTTTTTAGATGGAAGTTCTGGCAGTTGCCTTATGAAAAAAAAAAATTATAATCATCAAATTAAGGTGGTTTAGTTCCAGAAATCTCTCAAAGTAGAAGCAAAGTATGCATGACAATTATCACATAGTGATCATATATTACATTATAGCTGTATAATAAGGATAAGAGAATATTAACTTAAAGAAAACCCGATTTTTAAACATTTTTGAGGACCTTCCTGGTTAATACCCATAAAAACTTGTGGAAGTCAAGTAATCAATTTTGAATTCCGATGCCGTAGCCACAAAACTAACTAAAACTATAATTACAATCAACAAGAATGTCTATTAAATCCTTCACAATTTATAAAATCTTTCCTATTATGCACATCAAATTTCTAAATATTGAATATAAAATAAAGTCTCCTCAATATACTCTTTAAGTCACTTACACCAGCAGTGCATTACTTTGGAGTCTCTGCCTCAGCCACACAAACTCTCTGTATCTTCTTCGTACACAAGATGTCTTCATTGTAAAACACATGCTATTGGTCTGTTCAGAAAAAAAGAAAAACAGAAGCCTCGCTTGAGGAAAAAATGCTTTTTTCTTAGTTCTATAACTCACTATATAACGCCCCCCCAAATTTGTTTAAATAGGATTTTTAAAACCAAAAATGCATTTGCATTTAAACCATAAATGAGCAGTGTTGACCTGGGGCAGGCCAGTCATTCCCCGAGTCCCGAAGTAGCTCCCGATCACCTACCAGCACCGCTTTCAAAGGAGAATCATAAAAATTAAGTCCTGAAATATAAATGACCCAAAAGCACTCAGGGTCATCCACTGCATTTTAACACCTTCCCTCTGTCTGTGTAGCTGGAAAAGTCTTTGGGGACTAGAGACACCTTCTCCTGGTCCTTGATGTGACATCACAGAAGCCATCATGCCCTTGATACAGCCATCACTACAGATCACGGGGAATCCTGAAATCACTTGGAAACCAGAAAACAGCATTTCCCTTCTCTGCTAGACGTGACCTGAGTGAGAAAGGGGTCCGATGCACAGGGACAAACACCCTCATGGGTGACCCAAATTCCAGTCCTGGCTCTGCTGTGGGTCAAGTCACTTACGCTCTTGTTTCCTGATTGATAAAACGGATGAAACGGTGCATACCTTTTTCACAGTGTGCGTGAGGACTGATAGCAAGCAGTTGGCAAATGTTATCTATTAACATTATTATTGGTTACTAGATGTTGGTTTCTTTCCAGCTACCCTAAAGCAGATATGGAAAAAGCCACCTACGGAGTCCCCATCCTCAGCAAAATGACAATGCTTCTCCTTTGGGAAAACACTAGACTGGCAAATACGTGTGTTTCTTGTGTGGGTAACACAAGAGATGGACAAATATTTGTCTACTGATTTTGGAAGAATATCCTCTATTCTCTACATTTATTTCAAATTTCTATTTCATAATCTTTAATTACCAAATGAGAAATTTTTTGCCATATTCTACCATTTAATAAGCACCCAGCAGTTGTTTTCCTTAGGAAATGTGATTAGTTATTAAACTGTCCCCAGGAAATGTATGACAGAGTTCCTGGTGTTTCTCAGAAAACCATGGGTGCAGGAAGGTTACATTAGGAGACCTGCCCTCACGGCAGCGATTGGTCTCTATCCCATCCCAGGTGCTGGGTGGAATTGGTGGTATATACCTCTCCCCCACCTGTGGATTTCAAAGCACACCAGCGCCTCACTCTAATGTGACCCTTGGGGACTAGGAGAACAAGCCGTGTACACCTGAATTAGTGCCCTCACGAGGCCTGGGCAGGCAGGTGTCCTCTCAGAGCTCCCTCCCCAGAGAGCATCAGGCCACGGCAGAGACCCCATCGCCTCTGGTACACGCTGGGTCAATTTCAAGGCCCTTTCTCTGCTCTGTTTAGGACCACGTGGGTGCCGATAACTGCAGATCCCTCACTGGCACCTGTGCCAGAGGTCCATCTACCCATAAGTCCTTCCTTTGCAAAGCAAGTTCAGGGATTATAGACTACCCACCTCTACAGTCCACTAGTTTAAAATTCCAAGTAAATAAGATTTCAGAGTTGTCTGATATCATTTCCCTTGAGATTAATTTAAACGGGTTAAACAATGGCTTCTCCACCTGCAAACTCTATGGTTACAGCGTCTAAGGGAGGCTGACCGTGACTCCCCAAACCCCCCACTGAGTCTTAATTGTACAACAGGTGGAAGCCGCTTCAGGATCACACTACGCTGAGATCACTAATTTATTAAGTTCCTCTAAACAGATTCGCTTGTTGCTGCTGTCTGTCAAGCCAAGCTGTATTCATTGTCAATTTATTAGCATGTCGGAGAAATGCCAGACCACCACCAAATAATATTTGTGGAATCCAGCATTTCTGGTTTGAGGTGGGTGGACATTTCTGAATTCATATCATGCAATTTATGTAGCAGAGAAAAAGCTGTGCCTCCGTTAACTCACGGAGGATAATGAAATTCCATGCCTACCATAAAGCATGTGATAAAGACCTACACATTTTTTAGAGGAAGTTAAAAAAGGCCACTGAAGAATTTAATTTCGTTTTCAAAAGCATAATCATATATATTTGGGTTAAAACTTTCCACACAGAATTTATATCTGGTGCGACTCTACAAGTAAAACCGAAACCAAATCAAAATACAAAGTATAACCTGGCAATGGCCTTTAACCCAATCAACAAAAAAGCAGTTCTGAGTTTTCAGTTTGCTAAGTTTCTAAGCCGGAGAGCCTTGGGAGGAAAAAAAGAAAAGTTTTATGTTTTATCGCTAATTAGAGATTGCATGTCCAATTTACCAACATAGCTACTTATCATGGGAAAATTAAAGGTAGCTAAATTTTACCTCACTGTGCTGGATAGTCACAGAGAAAACCTGGGCCTGTTGCTATGTTCCCAAGAAAAGTCTAGACTAAATCGGAGGGAAAGTGACTATATTCATGATCAGGGCCCTCAAGCTCTAACACGTGGGTCAGATCCACCTTGCCACTTGTCTTCACAAATAAAGTTTTATTGGAACACAACTATACTCATTCATTCATGTCTTGTTTATGGCTGCTCTCGCCCTACAAGAGCACAATCGAGTAGTGTGGAGAAAGACTGTGTAGCCCACAGAGCTGAAGACATTTACTACCTGGCCCTTTAAAGATTTATTTTTAGAATGAGGGGAAGGGAGGGAGGGAGAGAGGGAGAGAAACATAGCTCAGTTGCCTCTCCCATGCACCCCAACCGGGGACCAGGCCTGCAACCCAGCATGTGCCCTGACCGGGAATCAAACCAATGACCCTTTGCTTTGCGGGACGACGCTGGTCAGGGCTGCTACCTGGCACTTCACAGAACAGGTTTGCTGACCCTGCTGAAGATGATCACAGAAGGCCACACACCACATGACACTGTTCAAGAGGTTATGGCAGCATTCCTTCCAATTAAAGAACATTATCTCTACTTATTTACCTGTGTTAATTACTCAGAAGCTAGATTAGGGCAAAAACGTTACACATACTCAGCTTCTACTTCCTCTTTTTCTTTTTTAAAATGTTTTCATTGTTGTTCAACAGTTCTACTCTCTTATTCTACCGATAAAACACAACACATCTCTTCTCCAGAGAACTCTACATCCTCTCAAAACAGAGGACACGAGCAATATATTTACTTCCTGGAAATACGCTATAACGGGTCATAAATACTATTAATGAGGTCTAACTATTCTTTAACCATGAATTTTATATGTATTCGCATCTTCATGAAGGTGACAAACATTAAAATAGTAATATTAACACATGTGCAATGAGGAATTCAAATAAGAAATTTTCAACTTTAGGGGCCATCGTACTACTTCAAGATCCAAGCATTAGCAGTAATCGTTAAAATTCGGTTCTTTGAATCAAGATCACTTCACAAATTTCAATTGTAAGTGTATCATACTATCCCATCAAACGTATGCTACTAAAAATTACTATGATTTCTATGGACTATTGACTGCATACTTACATGAATACATATCTCATAGTCGATATAGGAATGCCAGAAGTCCTCCTTCTGAATCCTGGGGTCTCGAACCCAGACACTTACGAATTCCTGCAAGGGCATCATAAACAAAGAGCTGTGTTTCAGGGTTGCAAGAAGGGCTGGCAACAGATGAGAGAAATAGCTGTACTAGAACAAAACGGAAGTGAACTTTAACCAACGTGGTCACGGTTCTTTAAAAACAAGAAGTTAATGAATTGGGCTTCATAGGAAGTCCCCCCCGCCCCCGGGGGGAAAAAAAAAACAACACTGTTGCCAGAAAATGGAATTTTTAAAATAATGCAAAACCAAGCTTGTTACGCTTCTGGAGAGTTTTACATGTTGTAAGAGGATAGTAAGAAAGTATAGTTTAACCATGAAAAATAGGTTCACGTTTTTCTCAAATTTTAAAAGTGGTCATTTCTTACTTTCTTAATCACTCTCATTTAAAACTGTAGGCCCTGCCTGATACATCACTCACTCCCTAGAACACAAATGAGAAAAAGTAGCAAAGTTCACGTGAAAAGCAAGCAGTGGCCGTGTACAATGACTTTGTGTATGCCCCCAGCTTCATGAGGAAAAGCTTCGTTTAAAAATATGAGAACATGGCCCTGCGGCTGTGGCTCAGTGGACTGAGCACCAGCCTGAGAACTGGAAGGCCGCCAAGGTTCAATCCCCGGTCAGGGCACAGGCCAGGTCCCCAGCTGGGGGTGTGCGGGAAGCAACCAATCGATGCTCCTCTCATACATCAGTTTCTCTCCCTCTTTCTCCCTCCCTTCCCCTCTCTCTAAAAGTAAATAAATAAAATCTTTAAACTAAACATGACAGCATGGATAACAAGAAATGCATTGTTTGGCTTGATAAATTTTAAAGTATAATTTATTCACTTGGGGATTATAAATGTGTTCATTGAATTGACTTCTCAATATTTTAACTTTTTGGTTAAAAAAGAGGGGCTTCGAGGCTGAAATTTTAGCCATCTCTTACTGCTTTGCTTTGGCACATGTGAGAGACAGGCCATACACAGCCCAGAGCAGGAGTGAGAGAGAGATGGGGTCTTCTGGACACAGCACCTCCACTCTATTATGCAGATGATAAAGTGAGAATTTTCAGTACAGAGTATTTTACTTTTTTAATTTTATTACTTTTTATTGACTTTAGAGAGAGGGAGGAAAAAAAACATTGATTTGTTGTTCCACTTATTTGTGCATTCCTTGGCTGTGTCTTGCCGGGGATCGAACCCACAACCTTGGCGTACTGGGACAACACTCCAACCAACTGAGCCACCTGGCCAGGGGAGTACAGAGGATTTTTAAAAGGAGAAAAATAGTCCACACTCCCTGAAAATAACTTTTGCCACCTATCAAGTTTCACCTTCTAAGACATGAGCTTTGTTCTTGTCTTTGAGAACTCTGCCCCATGGCTTGCCCCCTTATTTTAAAATATTTTATTTATGTACTTTTTAATATTTTTATTGATTTTAGAGAGGGGGGGAGGGAGGAAGAGAGATCTGTTGTTCCACTTATTTATGCATTCATTGGTTGAGTCTTATATGTGCCCTGACCAGGGATCAAAACCACAACCTTGGTTCATTGGGATGACACTCTAACCAACTGAGCTACCCTGCTTGGGCTCATTATGTATTTTTAATGTCATTTAGAAGACAGAGAGGTGATAAAAATAAGGTAACAATATAGTGATACTCAATGTTTTTGGCTATTACTTCTCAAAAGCATATTCTAAATTGTAAGAGGCACTATAAAAACAATTGTTAAAGCACAGTATCTGTAGTAGCCCCTCATTCTGCATAGTGCCATTGGGTCGGGGGTAAAGAACATGCCACCCAGAGATGGAAACTGGAACGAAACCCAGACAGCCTGCCGTTGGTGAGTCCACATTTCCCCTGTCTCCTGTCCATGTGTGTGTCCGTGTGTGTAACTCGTTTTCCAGGAGTGCTTTTCACACATCATCCACAGCTCTTAGAAGGAATGAATCAATCATAGATGAATCAAGGACAGAAGGACAAATAGACATGGATTAGGAGAGAAGACCGGGGTCCAGAGCAGACCACATTTATCCCTCCAAACACCTGCACGCACTCAGGGCTGCACGCTTTCACAGGCCCCGGGTGCCTTCGCCTTCATGGGCCCTTCTCCAAAGCACAGTATTCAAAATCAGACCTTGTGACTTTCCTGGCACAAAGATGAACATATTGCTATTACATAGTAAAACCTTTTCCTTGACCTAAAAGATCATTTTTCTGATTTAAAAAAATCAAAACATTTTCATGGGCCCCTAAAAGCAGTCAGGGTCCTGGGCACGGTGCCCAATGACGAGGCTGGCGGAGCCCACGCTCCGGGCCAGGCAGCAAGTTGCCAACAGCTGACAAGGTTGTCCAGCCCTGCGCTGGGCCAGAGGCTCCCAGTCACCGAGTCACATGAGAGCCACCCTCCCTCACAGGGTACTGGCCACTCTGATTTTCCACTGGAGAGGCAGAAGTACCAAATATACCAAAAGGGAAATGAAATATTTCCAACAGCTCAATGTCCCCTACTAACAGAAGACGTGCACCTGTTACTAAAATAAGTGGGCCTTTACACAGATTAAACAAAAACAAAAGATAGAAAAACACATTTGTCGCCCTGGCTGGTGTAGCTCAGTGGATTGAGCGCAGGCCTGCAAACCAAAGGGTTGTAGGTTCGATTCCCGGTCAGGGCACAAGCCTGGGTTGCGGGCCAGGTCCCTAATAGGGGGCCACGTGAGAGGCAACCACACATTGATGTATCTCTCCCTCTCTTTCTCGTTCCCTCTCACTAGAAATAAAATCTTAAAAAAAAAAAAAAAAAGAAAAACACAGTTGTCAATTTGCTATAAAGTTGTGATTTAAAAAAAAATGTTTCTGAACTTAAGCTATAAAATCCACAGTACCACATACTCCCAAACACTCAACATATTATTAATCAGTGATGAGTGATGATGACAAATTGTTCTGAAAAAAGTCAGGGCTTTTTCCCCCTATTACTTTGCTCTTGTCTAATCGTTAACACACAAACTTTGAGTAACATGTCCCTTTTCATGGAGAGAACACTGAAATTATGGTCACAAGGCTAGGGGAAAATTCTGTCACCCACTTCCTAAATTATGAACTTATTCACTGAGCCTCTGTTTCCACATCTGGAAAATGGGAATAATGCTTGGCCAACCTATCTCAGCTGTTTATTAGGAGAATCAAATTATAAAATACTGGCGAACACACCAGGAAATTTTTCAGTAGGTGCTGCATGAATATAAAGTATTATCACACTTTTCTATGTGAAGCATTATTACATACAAAGGGATACACTTACAAACCCAAAGCACTCAGGTCTTCCTACAAACATCAGCAATTAAGGTTAACCAAACATATATGTTTCTTTTAAAGATTGTATTTATTTATTTATTTATTTAGAGAGGGGGGAGGGAGGGAGAAAGAGAGGGAGAGAAACATCGATAGGTTGCCTCTCATATGTGCCCTGAGCAATAACTGAACCTGCAACCCAGGCAAGTGCCCTGACCAGGAATCGAACCGGCAACCTTTCACTTTGCAGGATAACATCCAACCAACTGAGCCACACCAGTCAGGGCTATATGTTTTTTAAAGTAAAAATTATTAAGGACCCAGCAGCAAACACTCTAAAACTGTGATTTTTCAGCGAAAGGCAGAGGGACCTAAAGATTGCACAGTACTTACTCAGAGCAAGCCCTTCAGAATATTTGCCAAAGGAATTGACAGCATAGAGACAAATTTGTAAAGAATCTCTTTTCTTCGCCTCACTGGGTTGGAATTCTCAGACCCTACCATTATTACTGCTTATTAAGTGTAATCTTTACTCTTTCTGGAGAAGAGTATGTTGAATACATATTCTAAAACCATGCTGGTGACAAAAATGACTTCTAAGAACATAGCAAAGCATTTTAAGTGCACACATGCAAAATTAGCTGTGGTGCTAAGACTCCAGATACTTTTTCAATCCCGAAAATCTTTAACTTGGTTAGACTGCTGAGTATCGCTCTTCTTTTGTGGATGGCGAATTTTTTTTTCTTCCTCCTTGTTCTCTTAAATGTTGCTGTGGCCCAGAGAGCACCCCCCCGCCCGCCCCAAGGCTGCTATTCATCACACCCTGTTGTAATTCCAGGGTAACCTTATCCAAACAGGGGTTCCAGCACCCAGCATGAACTGATGATTCCACCTGCAGCCCAGTCCAGGCCACTCACCACATACCCAGTCTCTTGCCTAGACTTGGAAGCCCCGCCCTTCCCACATTACCCTATTCCCCATCTCATCCCCAGCAACCCCGGCTAGAAACCCAGTTACCCCAGACTTCTCTCTTTAAATCACCTCCCCAAGTCCTCCAGGTCTCCCCTCCTTTGAGCCCACCCACACCCTATTCCCTCTGCTACTGCTTTGGTTCAAGGACTGCCTGCCTGACATTACTGCAAGGGCTGCTAAATGATCGCTGGACCTGCATCCAGTTCATCCCCCACACTAAGACGAGGGCGGCTCCAAAGCACACATCTGATGATGTCATTTGCCTGCTAAAATTCCTTCAGAACCTGCCCCCTAACCTTCAAGATCAAGTTCAAACTCCTAAGCTAGCACAATAGAGCCTTTCATGGCTTTCACTCTGCTTATCTCCAAAGGCTAAGCTTACGTCCTCATACCCAACATGCAACTTCACACCTGCATGCCTTTGAACAAGCTGTTCCCTCTGCCTGGACAGCTGTCCCCACCTCACTTTCTCCTTTTTTCTTCTTTCTTGTCTTCTTTCTTTTATTTTCTGCTAACTCTAACTCATTTTTCAAAATGCAACTCACTCTCTGGACATCCTCAGATTCATCCAGTCTATTTATGGATTTGACCCTCCTCCGAGCCCCTAATGCCTCTGGGAAGACTCCGGGCACCCACCCCACTCACGACACCTCACTGCACAGTAACCGCCCGTGGGTCTCCTCTTCCAGATGCTAAGCTCCTGGAGGGTGGTTTAGGCTGTCTTGTATGACTTGAATACCTGGCACATCCAATGTATTCTATTAATGCCACTTAATGAATAAATAAATGCCTGCAGGAATGAATGAATGAATTGCCTGCAGGGAGGGGTGGGGGGAAACAAGATCAAACTTTAGTGGAAATGAAAACCTCATCCACTTGGGTTCCTGGACTCCATGAATTAGTGATAGCTGGTCTAAAGTTCTCCATGAATTAGCAGCTGGTCTGAAGTTTATCTCAATTTAACAAACCCCTTGCGCTGAGGGTGTGCCAATTAACAGCTCGCGGCGGCAAGAGCTGTGTTTAAGATCTAGGAGAACTAACCGTTTTTGAGCACCTAAAGAGCTCCAGAAGCACCTATTTACATAGAAATAATTGAAAATCATTCTGATAGCCGAAGACCTGTGCCAGACAACAATCTGTTTCCCTCTTTGGACTTAAAATATGTACTTGAAAGTAATAAAAGTACACTTATTTTAAAATATTCTATGATTCTGACAGGCCTCCCCTCCCCCGCCCTGCAATTAGTAGAAATTAGTGGAGTTCCACCAGGCTTCCAGCCACAGACGGTACGCCCAGGAAGCCCAGGCTCACTGATAATCTCTTAATTAGACACATCCCTCACGAAGCCGCCCGCCATCCTTCACCGCGTGCTGGCGGTCTGTCAGCCACCGAGGACAGCTCGGAGTTCCATACCTAGGATCATGTGGATTTCCTATGAAAATTGCTCCAGCAGCAGCAGTTACTCAATTTAATAACCTTATTAAACACTTTAATGACTTCTTGGGCCTAATGACGATATCTAGCATGAAGGGAAACGCCAAGCACAGTAAAATTAAAAATTTAAACTGATCTCTGCTATTCTCCGTGTGAAAACGAGCTTCTGGAGAGAGACCAGAGACGGCATCACTAGACTCTTGGAAAATCTAACCCCTGTGTTCTCTTACAACAATCACTCTTTGATTTTAATATACTACCTCTCCCCACCCCCACCCCCACCCGAGGTTTGGTCTTTATCCACTTATCCACCTACCGTGTTTTGTTGCTTTTTCTTGGCTCTGATAGGAGGTGAAATTAACGATAAAAATAACAGTATAGTACAGGGCACTGACACACGTCAGGCACTGTGACACGTGTTTTACACGTTTTCCTTTTTTCTTTACAACGATCCTAAGAGGCCAGTAATATCATCGTCCCATTTTACAGATAAGAAAAATAAGGCTTCCAAAGCTTAGGCAACTGACCCAAAGTCAAATGGCCAATAGGCTGAGCCAGGTTCCAACCTCAGATCCTCCTTGCTCCAAAGCCTAGGTGCTCAAACGTTCAATCTAGGGGCTCTTTAAGCAATAATATAAATCTCTGTCATTTCAAAATTCACTGTAATTGCATTACTGTGGAGGGGAAAACATTATCTTCTTTGCTATTAGATAAAATACCAGTTGAAACTACACGCTCTTCTGAAACTCTGCACCACAAGGCTTTGTATTTCATTCTAATATTTCTAGCACCAAGCACAGTACTAGCACATGGTTGGTGTTCATGAAATGTTTGAGAATTAATTTGATTACAAAGAAGATTAAAAAACAAAGGATGTACAGCTTCTATGGGCTGAAAGTTATAAGATGCTGTTGAAATACATCAAAGAAGCGTATACTTCTTTGTATATGTCTATGTAAGTATCATATCTATACTGTGTTCACATGTTAAAAGACTCAACAGCCCTGACTGGTGTGGTTCAGTGGGTTGGGCATTGTCCCGAAAACTGAAAGGTCACCAGTTCGATTACCAGTCAGGGCACATGCCTGGGTTGCAGGCCAGTTCCTGGGCTGGGGATGTGAGAGAGGCAACCAATGGATGCTTCTCTTGCACATCAATGTTTCTCTCCCTCCTTTCCTCTCTCTCTGAAAATAATGAAATAAAATCTTTTTTAAAAGACAACATAATAGATAAATTCTCCCCAGAGGTTTATAGGTTTAATTTATAGATCTATAGGTTTAATGCCAGTTCTGTAAAAATCTCAGTAATATTTTTTGAAAACATAGATAAGCATATTGTAAAATTTACATGGGAAAGGAAAGACCCTAGAATAGCCACAACAATTTTAAAAAAGAATAAAGTGAAAAGAATCCCTGTTGCTGAAACCTATATAAATATGCCCAACTGATTTTTGACCAAGGTATGAAAATAATTTAGTGGAGAAGGGATAGTCTTTTCAACAAGTATTTGTGGAACTGGACGTCCACAGCCTAAAAGAGGAACCTCAACCTACACCTTGCACCTTACCAAAAAGCTAATACAAAATGGATCATCAAGTTAAAGTCTTAACCCTAGTACCACCAGGGCAATCAATGTAAGAAAAAAGTGACAAATTGGACCTCACCAAAATTAAAAACCTTTCTTCTGCCAAAGACCCCCGTGAAGAAGTTGAAAAGAGAAAGTACAGACTGGAGGAAAATCTTTGCAAATCGCACATCCCTCCAAGGACTTGTATTTACAATATATAAAAATACATAAAACTCAACAGTTAAAAAAAAGCAAAGAATTCGATCAGAAAATAGGCAAAACACACAAAGAGACATGTCACCAAGGAAGACAGACAGATGGCAAACAGGCACATGAAAAGATGTTCAGCGTCAATAACCATTAGGGAAATGCAAATTAACACCACAATGGTGTGTCATTACACACCTACCCCAGCCTCCAGTGGTGTTATCACTACTTTTTATTTTAGCCATTTTGACGGGTGTATCATTTAAAATTTCCACTGTGGTCCAGCTTTAATCTTTGCAGCACAAGCAAACGTAACTGTGCTAAGTATAAAAATACTTACTCAGATTACAAAAAGGAATAGAGACAAAAGCTAATAAAGCAGAATTTCTAGGTATTAGTGGGGATTAATTTTTCATAGCCTTGATGAGAATTTTCTATCACAAAAGTGAAAACGTTGTTTCTGTTTGTGCTCACTTTCTCAGGACTTGATTTTTCCTATTCCAAAGCAGTGTTCTACATGTTTATGTACGTGCTGGAGATTCATGTACTCATTCATTCATTCCCTGATTCACTGATCCAATTAAAAGGCACGGAATACAGCTCTGTGCTACACAGCTAATGCTTACAGAACTTAATCAATGTCTTATTCACCAGAATTCTATTCGAGGCTTCCACACGACAATCTCAGAACTAAAATGTAGCGATTTTACACACTACATTCTTTACAAATAGCAAGTTTGAAAGGCAGAAGGAATGTCTTTATTCCCTAATTTTTCCTTCCTTTATTCCCTAATACTATCTAAAAGACACAACCACAAGGATGCTATTGCCACTATACAGCTTGGGGTATGTTTAACGCCATGCCCTTGCAGGTCTGAGTGATGCTTTTTAAGAAAGCTTTTACTGCTTCAGGTTAAACAACTGTGGATAACATTCAGGTAGACCTGACTTCAACAGGACTTGTAACGGTTCATGATGTTGCAAGTTTCTTCACACCAGTCACGCTCAAAATTAAGGAGTTACCTTTTGGTATCACATAATGCATTAGGAAAAGCGCAATGGAAAAATTCATCTTCTGCAACAAGAAATAACTGCCAACCTGTGTTAAACTGCACCACCAGGACCCAGTCAGTAAAATCCTGAATGTGAAAAGCTCTACAAGACAAAAGATGTGTTTTATTTAACACAAAAATTACAAAAGGGGAAAAAGGCAGAATCAGTGACTGTATGCACTATACTAATCAGATGCAATGTGGTCCTTATTTGGATCATGATTAGAACAAGCAAACACATAATTTTTTCTTCAGCATAATCAGGGAAACTTGAAGGCTGACTGAATATCTGATGGCATGAAGGAACTAAAGTTAATTATTTAAGGTGTAATAATGTGGTTTGTTTCTAAGAAGGGTCCATTATAACATGCATATTGAAATACTTATGAAATTCCAGAATGTCTAGAATTTGTTGCAAAATAATGCACTGCATGGTGGCAGGAGGAAATGGGTGTGGTTGGGCAGATGGCTTGGTCATGAGTTAATAATGTGTCGATTGTCGTAACTGTAGGTGCAAAAGGGTTCATTATGTTAGTCTCTCTACTTCGTGTATGTTTAAAATTTCATAATGTAAAAATAAAAGTAAAAGAAAAGAAGGGAAAAAGAGAGGAAGGAAGGGAGAGGATCCCCAGCAGACAGCTTTAGAAAAAGGAACAAAAGTGGCATTTGAAAGTGAAAATAAGTCAGAAATATGGATCTGAAAATGTTAACCATTTGTTTAACATTTATTGACACCATTCGCCTGATATTCTAATACTTGCCTACCTTTCAAAGATTTTTTTCATTGTTATAAAAATAAACACTTGTATGTGGTTAAAGATATATTTACACATAAAATTTCACCTTTATATATATTCAGGACCTTTATATATATTTTACATTTTATGTGTATATATAATTGGCATATATATATAATTTTAACACAAATGGGTCTGTGCTATAAATACTGTTTTGTACCTTCTTTCATTCACTGCACAATCTTTTAGAAATATTATATTTATATATAATTCAATGTTATTTGATTTAAAACAAAGTTTATTTTAGAACTGTTTCAGATACACAGAAAAATTGTGAAGATAGCTCTGGCTGGTGTGGCTCAGTGGATTGAGTGCCAGCCTGCAAACCAAAGGGTCGCTGGTTTGATTCCCAGTCAGGGCACATGCCTGGGTTGCAGGCTAGGTCCCCAGTAGGGGGCATGCAAGAGGTAACCACACATCAATGCTTCCCTCCCTTCCCTTCTCTAAAAATAAATAAATAAGATATTTTAAAAAAATACCTATAAGTCTATAACCTTTAAAAAATTGTGAAGATAGTAGAGAATTCCCATATATTTCACACACGGTTTCCCTGTTATTATAGCACATCTGATAGGCAGGGAGGGAAGGAGGAAGAGAGAACAACAATTTTAGTTTCAGAGAGTGGGAGAGTGTTTTGTCTTGTCACTTCCCTTCAATCCCCAGCATCACAGGACACCAGGACACCCTGCTTATGGGATATTCTTTAGTGATGTTCACTGGTTCCAGCTGAGGGAGTGTCCAGTTTCCCAATATCAAAACCGTGCTTCCCCAGAGCAAGCCTCAAACGTTAGCATCAGTCAGCACACTGTACCTCCAGGATGTATATGTTGAGCTTAGATCCAACATATGCAAACAGAAGCACATCCCTCCCATCTGTCCCTGTAGGGCCCTGTCTCCTCCCTGGTGGCGGGGTCCTCCTGGTGCCTGGAACTCTCGTGGCCCACATGTGTCTGCTCCACGCAGGATATCCCTACCACAGAGCTGATGAATTCATTGTCACTAAGTTATCAATAACTGGTAGTTGCCATTGCATTCAGTATGAAGTATGTACACTTTGAAGGAGGAAAAAAACAAATCCTATCCTAAAGGTATAAATCTCTAAAGGTAGAGTTCAGGAGAGCAGAGGAGATACACACACCCTCCCAGTCCCACCACAGAGGTGGAAGCACCCCATTTACATCAAGTGAGCACTGCGCAGGGGAGCAAACCCGTGCCTTGGAGGGGCCAGAGCGTCAGACTCCACGAAACACTGTCCAGCAGGAGAAAACTGCCTGATCACACGCCACAGGGGGTGAGCTCCACGTGGCTGGAAGCAAGGGTCCTTAGTAACGCAGGAAAATCAAACCGCCCCTGCCGGACGTCGGAAAACACAAAGAACAAAAACGCCTGACTCCACAAAAGACACCATTGGAGGCGTGTTTCCTGTCACAGCCACCTGCCTTTTCATTAGGATGCTGGGTTCTGTCTCATTAAACAGAAGGGTTGATTCAGTGGGGTCCCTCTAATTATTCTTATTAAAATATGTAACCATAATATTTTAATTGTAAATTAAAGTTGCATGCATGAATGAATCTGAATTCATTTTAATTTTACAATGGCCTGATGCCAAGGCCATTTTTATGGGGAAGATCCATCAGCTCGGATACTGCTCTCCTGGGAATTCAAACCCATGTGCAAATGGAACATGTTTAACTAACAAGAGAGACTTGCACTCCCCGTTCTCCTTTCTCTAGATTTATTACAGTAATAAAGCTATTCTAACAAGAGAGACTGCATTTGGTTCCACACCCCCCAAATCTTTAAAAAAAAAAAAAAAACTACCGAACTTCTAGGCTGGTACTACCAGTTAGGTAGAACAGAGATGTCACTCCCAGGCTACTTGAATCTTGAACCAGGATGGTAAATAGCTCTCAGTTCAGGTGCCAACCTCATGATTAATTAGTACTGTCTGCTGTGGGCTCATGAGCTTACACACACACTGCCCCTTTGGTCTAGATTCTAGAACAGTCAGTACTATTGCAGTCAGCCCTTCCATATGCAGTCAGGTGCGACCTGAATTACTTCCCACTAAACAGTATTTAAAGCCTCAGCCACAACCTCCTCCACTTCGAACTGGCAACGAGGACAGGGAGCTCCCAGGATAGGCAATGAGACAAAAATACCTTTTACAATGGAGGCTTTAGAAAAGCCTCCTCTGGACTTCTAAGATGAAGCCTGAGGGTAAAAAGGAATTAGTCAGACAACGGAATGTGAAGGCTGGGGGAAGAAAGATTGTTCCAGACGGCGGGAAAAACATTTGTGGAAGCCCAGGGGCCGGAGTGCGGAGCAGTCCGGACTCAGAAGTAAGTTCCACCGGGAAGAGTGAGAGGGGGCGGGGTCGGCGGAGGGGCAGGAGATGAGCCTGGGGAGGGAAGCCGGGCCAGAGCACAACGGGCCTTGGAAACCTGAGAGAGGAGCTCCAACTTCGTTCTAAGAGCAACGCCTAGAAGCCAGGTCCCTCCAGCCGCGGGTAGAAAATGGGCTGATATGTGGAGAACATACTACAGCACATCCAGAATCCAGCCTATGGGGTTATTTCTGGCTGAGAGGCTAAAGTAAATTCCTGAATGTTACACCTCTTTCTCCCTACAGTATTTTTTCCTTTTCAGTTGAAGGACTCTCCAGTTTAAAATTTCTTCATGTTATAATATTACATAGTTATTTATAATAAAGGACTTTTGCAAGGTCAATAAAAAGTTTCCTTTATGTAATTGGTTAAAATTTGTGTCCAGTTTTTATTCATTGAAATGGGTTCATAATAAAAGTCAAGTAATTAAACCAAACCAGCAACAAACAAACAAAAAAGCTTCTAATTGGAAAAGTCTTCATGGCTTTCATTGGGAGCTTCCCCCAAAGAGAACAGCTTTTAAAACGTTCCTTTGCAATAGCACTAGAGACTGGCGGGGGCACGCTCCCAGGTGCAGCCTGCCCAGAGGTCAGGCCCAGGCAGGAGTGTGGTGAGGAATTCACTTCACCCAAAGGGAGGTCTGGCCTCTGCCCTGGGCTCCTGGGAGGTGCTGTCCAGGCCCCTGCAGTGTCCTGCCTGAAAGGAGCATCTTCGTCGGCCTGGGCTTTGGCCCCTGGACGTCTAACAATATGAGTACGACGGGGACTCAGGGTCACACTGTATCAGTGGCGTCCTCTAAAGGAACTGGAAACTAAAGGTGTTAACTTGACCCCAGGACAAGTGGAGTCTAAAGGTCAGCCACACTGTAAACACAGAGCCCCAGTAAAAACTCTGGACACCAGGGCTTGGTGGGCTCCCTTGTGCACATGGTCACACATTGATCCCGGGAAGGTGACAGCATCAGAAGAGGACAACCAGAAGCTGCACATTTGGACCCCTCCCTAACTTTGCCCTATGTGTCTCTTCCTTTGACTGGTTCTGACTGGGATGCTTTCCCCGTAAAAAAATGTAACCATGAGTATAATAGCGCCCAGTGAGTTCCATGAGTCTTTCTCGTGAATTATCAAACCGAGGATGTTTGGGGAACCGTGGAACTTACAAAGGCATCAGAAGTGAGGGCAGTCAAGTGGGGATTTGCAGTTTGGCCAACCTCACAGAGAACATACTTCCTGAAGCCAGCAGTTTGGTCCCAGCATTGCTTAACAGAGGGACACGGGGAAAGTACTGGGTCTTGGTACTGTGTAGTGTTACCTCTGGAGTGTACGGGGTGGGGGAGCAGGGGGGTGACAGGAAAGGGCACAAGGTACCTTCTGGGGTACTAAAAGCATTTATACTTTGATCCAAGTGGTGGCTGCACAGGTACAAATGTAAGAAAAATCAACTGAGATGTACACAAAAGAGCAGGACATTTTATGCATTTTACTGTGCATATATTATACCCAAGTTTAAAAGTTAAAAAAATAAACAAACAGCCCTGGCTGGTGTAGCTCAGTGGATTGAGCGCGGGCTGGGAACCAAAGGCTCGCTGGTTCGATTCCCAGTCAGGGCACATGCCTGGGTTGCCGGCCAAGTCCCTGTGAGGGCCATATGAGAGGCAACCATACATTGCTGTTTCTCTCCCTCTCTTTCTCCCTCCCTTCCCCTCTCTCTAAAAATAAATAAAAATAAAATCTTAAAAAAAATAAACTAAACAAACAAAAATGTTGCCTTTGAAGTGGGGGAGGCCAGCCTGAAGTTAAAGGGTGAAGTGGGCTGCCGGACTACTGAGGAGAACCGGAACCCACAGGCAGGGCTGATGTGCAATCTAGCAAAGAGGTTTGTGGAAGGGTTCTCTGAAATGAATTGGTTTTGTTGTTGTCATTTTATTGATTGGAGATAAAGGGGAACATCGATTTGTTGTTCCACTTATTTATGCATTCATTGGTTGATTCTTGTAGGTGCCCTGACTGGGGAATCAAACCTGCAACCTTGGCATATTGAGACAACACTCTAACCAGCTAAGATACCCAGCCAGGGCTGAAATGGATTGTTTAGTGCTTTAAATTTGGACAAGGTGAACTAAGGACCATGTGGTTGTGTGACTGTGTGTCTGTGTGCATGTGCGTGTCTATGTGAGTATGCATGCTCCCTAAAAAGGCCCGTGTATGACTGCTCAGTTTCATTAGGCTCACCTAGTGATGACATGCGTGGTACAACAGGAGGCAGGACAGGATAAACAGGTACTTCTGAGGGACAGCTACTCAGCAAAGGGTTGATGGGGTGATGAGCCGACTCTCCTCCCAGTCAGATGGAAGCTCAGGAAGCTGGGATTGGAGGCCTGAGAGGTCAGGCTGGGTTTGGGAAGGGACAGCTTCCCTGCTTATGGGATACCAAGCCAAGAGATCCAAGAGACAAAAAGGAGGACAAAACTGGAGGTAATGGCAGATGGTTGCCTTGTGTCGTTACCAGATGTGTGGGAAATTGGTAATGAGGCAACTGGGTAGAAAACCAAGAAAGCAGGAGGGAGGGAAACTCAACGGGGGGCAGAGTGTGGGAGAATTCTGAGTCACGGAAAAAGATACTTTTATAAGCAGTGCGAGGGAGTGAGCTGAGAAACAGCTCAGTCATTGGAACCAAGTGATAAGGGCCAAGGGTGCACCAAGGCTGGGGAATGGCGCAGTGGGTGTGTTGTTCATTCATTAGCTCTCCTGTAGGGAGCCCTACAGTATCTTGACTCTTTCCACCACAGATTTATGGGTAGTGAATGAAGAACTAACCTGCTGTGAGTCACAATGCATGGACTATTTACATTTGGATCTGTGATGACGTACCTCTTTCTGTTGTTCTGGAAACATCTTCAGCACAGGACAAGATCAATCTGAAAAATAAGATACCAGCACTGGGTGACATGGAACCTGAAGCAGATAAGCCTCTCATGACTTCCCACCCAAATGCCCCAAGAGAGCCTGGCCACCCACAGTCTCTGGCAGGTAAACTTCTGCCGCTCCCTCCCTCCTATCCACTGCCAATGGTCCTGAACATTGATGGGTCCACGCTGGGCGTGGGGAGTTTGGGACACAGCACATGCACAGAAGTTGGATGATGACAGGCTCTCAACCTGGAAGGCCAGGCAGAGTCAGGCCACAGTCATGGCCTTGGTGACTCAGAGGAGGCTAGAGATGCGGGGAGCAGAAAGGCCCTGAGGGGCAGTGGGGATGCTGGCTGGCAACAAGATGGAGAGAATCGAAAAGATGTCCAGGAGAGCCACAGTCCTGGCAGTTTTATAGCGACCCAGCCTCTGAAGGAACAGGCCATCCCCATGGCATTTAAACTACTCTGGTGTTCAGATAACTGATGGTGGGGCCCCAAGGTGGACAAAGGTCTTACAAATCCACAGCAAAGAATATTCCTATAGAAAAACAATCAAAGATTATCAATAAACAACGATTACCAACTCACAAAACAAAAACAATAAAGGTCAAACTCGACAACGGAAAAACAGAGACAACCTGATTTACAAATGGGCAAAGGACTTGAACAAATGTTTCTCCAAAGACAATATACAAATGGCCAAAAAGCATAAGAAAAGATACTCAATATCACTAATCATTAGGGAAACACAAATGAAATCCACAATGAGCTATCACCTCACATTCTTTAGGATGGCTTTATTTAAAAAAAAAACAAAACAGGATATGGAGAAATTGGAACCTTTGCACCTTTACACTGGTGGAATCGTAAAATGGTGCAGCTGCTGTGGAAAAGTATGGCAGGGCCTCAAAAAATTAAAAATAGAATTACCATATAATCCAGTAATCCCACTTCTGGGTATATATCAAAAGACTTAATTAAAAGCAGGATCTCAAAGAGATATTAGCACACCTATGTTCACAGACGCATTATTCATAACAGCCAAGAGGCGGAAGCAACACAAGTATCCATAGACAAATGAAGGGATAAGCAAAATGTGGTGTGTATATGCAAGGGAATATTACTCAGCCTTTAAGAGGAAAGAGATTCTGATATATCTACAACATGGCCGAACCTTGAGGATAATATGCTAAGTGAAATAAACCAGACATAATAGGCAAATCTTTGTGATTATATGTACTCATATGAGGTTTCTAGTCAAATTCACAGAAACAGAAAGTAGAATGGTGGTTGCCAGGGACTGTGGGGAGGGGGAAGTGGAGAATTCTTATTTAATGGATACAGAGTTTCAATTTTGCCAAGTGAAAAAGATCTGGAAATCTGTAATACTTAATACTATTAAACTATACACTTAAAATGGGCAAGATGGCAAATTTTATATTTCTTACCACAATTACAAATAAAGTTGTTGAAAAAAGGTCAAAATCTATTTTAAATGTTTTTTTAAAGATTTTATTTATTTATTTTTAGAGAGAGGGGAAGGGAAGGAGAAAGAGAGGGAGACAAGAATCAACATGTAGTTGCCTTCTGCGCACCCCCTACTGGGGACCTGGCCCACAACCCACGAATGTGCCCTGACTGGGAATCGAACTGGTGACACTTTGTGGTTCACAGGCCTGTGCTCAATCCACTAAGTGATACCAGCCAAGGCTATCTTAAATGTTTAACCTTCCTAAAAACAGATGTGCAAATAAAAACGAGACACTGCACAAAGATCACAAGAAATGGGACTGAATGTTGCTGGTAGGAATGTGAGCTCTTTTGGTGTTTCTGAAGGATAATTTGGCCATATGTTTTAAAAAGCATTTTTAAATTTTTGACCTTGACACAATCACTCCATGCTGGGAACTCAACCTAAAAAATCAGTCAGACATATGCAAAAGGTTTTTTTATGGTTTTTTTTTTGGTTTTTTTTTATCAAATAAATGGAAACCTAAGTGTCCATAAGTAGTGGATTAGAAAAACTGGCCCTGGCTGATGTGGCTCAGTGGATTGAGTGCCGACCTATGAACCAAGGGGTTGCTGGTTCGATTCCCAGTCAGGGCACATGCCTGGGTTGTAGGCCAGGTCTGCAGTGGGGGACACGCAGGAGACAGCCACATACTGGTGTTTCTCACCCTCTCTTTCTCCCTCCCTTCCCCTCTCTGAAGATAAAAAATTAAAATCTAAAAAAAAGAAAAAACAAAAAATGAATTATGGTAAAGCTGCATAATAGAACACCTTATAGCAAAATTATGTTATAGAAGAATATTAAATTGTAGGGACTGGTCAAGAAGTATTAAGTGATTTTTAAGTATGTTTTTATTTCTTATTTATTTAAGAATAGGAGCCTACCCATGACAAGTTAACAGTGGTAATTTCTGAGTGGTGGATTCTGACTGGTGTTTACTTTCTTCTTTTCTAATTTTTCCAAAAGTTTACAATGCATTTGTTATTTTTGAAGTCAGAATACCATATGCTTTTTATAAGAAAGTAAAACTTGAAGTACTCAATTACTTTTATTATTCTTTCCTCCAAAAAACCAAGTAGCTAAGTTAACTTCACTTTCTGTGTTTGTTTCATTTCCTCCTACAATGTTGAACAATTTTTCATTTTAAGTAAAAAAAAAAAATCACTGACTTGTTACTTCCATCTCATAAGGATATGCCATCAGCAGTTACTTTAGATTCAGAATTGAACTTGGTGCCAGTTTTTTCTAGACCAGCTCTCAATAATACCTGGGTCTTTGCACAACATTGGGCGGGTCTCTGGAGGGCCTGGGGGGAGGGGCATGGCCCTCCCAATTTTCCTCTGATGGGGAGGCTTTTGGCCAGGGTCCTGCTGGAAGGGCAGCTCTACAGCTAGCTTGGCTTTCTATCACTGTCCACAGACATAGGTAATAGCATCGGTGATGGGCATTAGACTCCAGGAAAGCCAACCCACTGGCCAGTCAGGTGCCTAAGGCATGGCCTGGCACAGAAAGGAGGAAGGGCTAGGCACCAGCTGCCCCCGGGTGTTTGGACTAGGAAACACCTCGAGACTCAGCAGTCTCAGGAATCTAAGCCTAGGGAGTTATGTAAGAGAAACTGGACAGAGAATGATGTCCCAGCTGGCATTCTGAAGGAACCAGGGCTTATACTTAAACAGAAGCCATGACGTAGATAAAAGTTCTCGTGAGATATTAAAGAAACTGACCACCAGAAAAGCTGACTTAGGAGCCGGCTTCAGCTGCTGATGTCTGCAGGGTTGCCTGGAGCCAGTGCCCAGAGTTCTTGGTTTTCTAGCGGCTTACGGGTCCAGCGTCTCCTGGGTTCCCATGCTCAGTGTCCTTACCATAAGCACCCCTATACTCGAGGAAACTTGAGAGAGATCCCAATGTGTACAATCAAAAGAACTCAACCAGAAAAAAAAGAGAGCTGCACCCAAACGTGGAAACTGGACTGAAGTGAGCAGCCATGCATCTCTAGGGCCAGCGGGACATGCAGAACCGTCTGCAGCCCAGGCCCAGGTGGTTCTCCTCAGTCGGGTCTCAGAACTTTAAAAAGGCAGACCGAAACGGAAAAACAAGCAGAGCACTGACATTTAAATTTGGAAAGACAATAAAATTACCATTTAAGTTTTTTCAGCATTTATCAAAAAATATATATATTGAAGAGGTTTAGTAGCCTAAGAAAATACTGGTTCATAGCAAATAAAACAATAAAACTTGCTAATCTCTACAACATAATCTCTACAACAAGTTCCATTTATGGCCATGAATATGATTGTTAGGCCAAATGTAGGGTTTAAAATAAGAAAAATATACCATAGTGTTTCAACCTCAAGGCTATGTTAGTGGCATTTAGAAGAAGTGCTATCTTCGACTTACAGATATTCTAGACATCTATAGGCATCCATAGGCTGAACCTAACCTCCACCTCCCTTTGTACACACACTAAAGAGAGCCATGGGCGGGGGGGTGAAACAGGACAGAGAAAACAGAATTGAAGAAATAAGCCATAAAAAGCAGATGCAGAAGAGAAGAGTAACCACTAGGCCAGCCAGGCAGGTAATACTGAGCTTCCTAACTGTGGCATCCTCTCTGCTCAAAACAACCCTAACCTCCCAATTCAAATCTATTTTCCACTCTTTCCCAAATGGTCTCCTTCCTTTTTTATGCTACTAACGTTCTCCAGATTAGTGATTCATCCGGGCTGCTCATTCCCTCTTTTAGAAAAGCAGATAAATCTCAGAAGTTGGGGGAGGGGTATTACTAATTTAAATATCAGTGTAAATCAGTCCAGTGGAATTGCATTCACTATCTACCTTCGGCTGCTCACTCCCCTCCCCCAAGCCCACCGCCACGCGGAGTTGTGATTAGAATGGGAGCAAGGGGAAACCACTGACAATTGCAGGTATGGAGTACCTGGCAGGCTGATGTCTCCCTCAGTGCCTGTCACAGGATCATGAAAGACCTGAGAACACCGCCTGCTTGCTGCAGAACAGCGGAAAATGCCGCGCTCTTCTTGCCTGCCAACAACTGTAGGTGGTTTTTCAACTCTCGGTTCACTCTACCTGTGCCCCTGATAAAATGACTTTGCAGAAGTACTACCATGACTTCCCATCAAAATGCTAGTTGAAGGATGGCATGAAAAGAATACCTAGAACTAACTTTAACAAAAGAAGTGCAAAACATATACTCTGCTAACTACAAATCACTGTGGAAAGAAGTTAAAGCTCTAAATAAATGAAAAACATCCCATGTTCATGGATCAGAAGACTTAACTTTGTTGAGATGGCAGCTCTCCCCAAACTAATCAACAGACTCAACGCAATCCCTATCAGAATTCCAGCTGACTTCTCTGCACAGATTGGCAAGCTGATTCTAAAATTTGTATCTTCCTGCAAGCAACACAAAATAGCCAAAACAATCCTGAAAAAGAAGAACAGAGTAGGACTCCCACTTCTTGATTTCAAAACTCACTACAAAGCAACAGTACTCAAGACAGTGTGCAACTGGCAGGAGGAAACAAGTAGATCAATGGAATAGAATTGAGAGTCCAGAAATAAACTCACACCTCCATGGTCAACTGACTTTCAACAAGAGTGCCAGAAGCACTCAATGGGGAAAGAATGGTCTTTTCAATAAGTGATGCTGGGACAAGTGGCTAGCCACATGCAAAAGAATGAAGCTGGACCCCTACCTTATACCATATATGAAAATTAATTCAAATGGATCAAAGACCTAAGCATAAGAATAGAAACTGTGTAACTCTTGTGATCATAAGATCAAACTATGAAGAAAACACAGGTAAATCTTCATGACCTTGTATTTAGCAAACAACTCTTAGACATAATACCAAAAGCATAAGCAACGAAAGAAAAATAGATAAATAAGACTTTATGAAAATTAAACATTTTTATGTTTCAAAGAACACCATCAAGAATACGAAAAGTTAATGCACAGAAGGGAGAAGATAACCGTAAATCATATATCTGATAAGGAACCTGTATTGAGAATATATAAAAGACTCTGTCCTGGCTGATGTGGCTCAGTGGATTGAGAGCCAGCCTATGGCCCAAAGGGACACATTTTCGATTCCCAGTCAGGGCACATGCCTGGGTTGTGGGCCAGGCCCCCAGTAGGGGGGTTCACTACAGGCAACCACACATTGATGTTTCTCTTCCTCTCTTTTCCCCTCCCTTTCCCTCTCGCTAAAAATAAATAAATAAATAATCTTTTAAAAATAATAATAAAAGAATAAAAATTAAAAACTCTTACAACTCAATAATAAAGACGTAAGGATCTAATGTATAACATGGTAACTATAGTTAATAACACTGTATTGTAAAATTGAAATTTTCTAAGCAAGTAAAACTTAAATGTTCTCACCAAAAACAAAGAAAAACACAAATAAGTGAGGTAATGAATGCGTTAATTCGATGGGGGAATCCCTTTACAATGTATACATATATCAAATCATCACACTGTACATTTTATCCATTATACCTCAATCAAGCTGGAAAGATGATAATAATAATAATAATGATGATAATAATATTATTATTAATAATAATAATAAGACTACTCACTCAATTCAAAAATGAGATCCTGAATAGACATTTCTCCATGGGAAATGTACAAATAGCACATGAAAAGATGTTCAACATCATTAGTCATCAGAAGAAAGCAAATCAAAACCACAGTGAGATACCATTTCACACCCACTGGGCTGGCAAGAATCAAAAGGTCAGATAATAACAAGTGTTGGCAAGGATACAGAGAAACCGGAACCCGCAAACACTGCAGGTGGAAATATAAAATGGTGCAGCCCCTTTAGAAAACAGTCGGGCAGTTTCTCAATTAAACACAGACTTATCATTGGACCCAGAAACTCCACTGTTAGGTGTACACCCAAGAGAAATGAAAACACGTGTCCACACAGAAACTAGTACATAAATATCAGCATTATTCATAATAGCCAAAAGGTGGAACTCACCCAAATGTCCATCAGTGGATGAATGGGTAAACAAAATGTGGGATATCCATACAGTGGAATATTATTCGACAATAAAAGGAAATAAAGTACTGATACATGCTACAACTTATCCATATATTATGAAGCTCCATTCACATGAAAGTCCAGAATAGGGAACTCTATTATGAAGACAGAAAATAGATTGCTCGAGCTTGGATGGAGTGGGTGGAGAGGCAGAGGTTAGGGGTATAGCAGAGTGACAGCTAAGGGCAATGAATTGAGGTCATGAAAAGATCCTAAACTTGACTGTGGTGATGGTCACACGTACCTGTGAATATACTGGACACTTTAATTGGGTACACTCTACCATAAGTGCATATCTCAACAAAAGTGTTTTTAAAAAGTACTACCTGAAACCCTGAAGGCAACCTGCTCCATTCCTGGCCCAGGCTCCATTCCTGGCTCCATTCCTAGGGTCCCTCATCCTGCAAACCACAATGTCTGCCAAGCTGAAGGCCCTCCAGGCATCATCCGTTCCCCCGGGCTCTCCCACTCCTGCCGGGCCCTGGCCCAGCCTTCCTCTGACTTCTCCTTTTCTAAAGCCTCCTTCCGCTGTGCCTCAGGAGTGCTCAGCCTAGAGCCAGCAATGCCCACATTCGAATCCATCTTAACGGAGCCCTGGCTTCTCCACCCTGCCCTTCCCAGTAACCCTCCCAGGCAAAGCTGCTCATTTCACCCACACTCCCAGGTCTCAGGGCCAGGAGAAAACCAAGAAAACTAACAAGACAAAAAAAAAGAATAACCTTTTTAAAAAAGAAAATTGCATTTGCCACCCGTCAACAATTCAGATTCTCAAGGGCTCGGGGGTTGATTGTCAGTCTGATGGCAGATTCGATTTCACAATACTTTTTATTTTTGCACCACAAGTGAGCACTGAGCTTGAAGAGGAGAGAGAAGGTGAAGAAGAGCAGGAGGAGGGGTTTTGTTATACGAATATTCAGGAGAAAAACAAACAGAATTTGGATTGGCTGAACCCCAAATTCTATAAGGCCTAAACTATTTAACCCTTTTCCACATGCAGTCTGCACAGGTATATAATTCCATTGACTATTCTTTTCAGAGAGAACAAACATAGCAGGTCCTCCTGGGCTGGCAAAACAATCATGAAAAGCCCGGTGAAGCTGCCTCTTAACCACGAGATGTGCCCTGGGTGAGTGAAACAACAGCCTTGGGAAGGCAAGAATTCGGTTTACAGGTTCTACCAGATCAAGTATCTACCTGATGAATAAATTCTAGAGGTCTGCTGCTCAACCTGGACATAGAGCTCACACTGCGCTGCACACTTAACAAGTGGTTAAAAGGACAGGTCTCCTGCTCATTGTTCTTACTACGGTAAGATAATTTCTTAAATGGTCAAGTATCTGTTCAGTGGTTTCCCAGTTAGCTCTACAAAAAGGACTGAGAGAGAAACTCTAGGATCCCCGAAAGGCTGCAGACATAGACACCCCTGCACAGCTCTTCTACACACACACACACACACACACACACACACACACACACACACGCACGCACGCATGCACGCACACCCAGCCCCTTCCTCCTTTTGCCACTTAACTTCTACATTCTAGTTCCTATGTGTGCTTCCTGTATCTTTTTTTAATTAAACGTATTGGGGTGACATTAGTTAATAAGATTATATAAGTTGCAAGTGTACAGTTCTATAATACATCATCTGTATATTGCATTGTGTGCTCACCACCCAAAGTCACATCTCCTTCCATCTCCACTTATTTGACCCCCTTTACCCTCTTCATCCTCCCCCGACATGTATCTTTTTTAAGGTAAATACTTGGACCTTTCCTGAGAGATGCAGCATGGCATATAAAAGAAGAAATAAAGCCCTGTTCCCAACTCACCTACCCCCTGAGGGTAGGACTTTCCAAGTGATAACTCACTGTTTCCTCAGCTACCAAATGGCAAAGGGAGAGGAAGGGGCATTAAGCCGCCAGCATGATCTCAGGGCCCCTGCACGAGTCCAATGTGAAAATGTTAAGAATTATGTGTGGCCCTCACTTTGAATGAAGTAAACCCATAGCCAGATCTACGCGCGACTGCTGGCATTTGGAGTTTCCTCGGGCGTCACATTAAGCAACTCAAACTGCTTCATCACAATGGTCCTACACATCCAGCTACTCCTCCCGACAATGATATTAAAGTCCACAGAGACCAAAGCTTCTGTCATTTGCTGCAGAAGCCGAGTCCCTCTCCCTGTTCCTGAGCACAGCCCTGGGAAGCAGCCCCATGTCCAGGGAGCACACCTGGGCATGGCCACGCTCACCTGTCTGGACGGTGACTCCCCCTGGTCTCGTCCCAAGAAGGCACTGATGGAAAAGACCAGGCACATGTGCAAGTGCCACCCAGGTGCCAGCTGTGAGCTCTGGAAGAGGAAAGAGGACCTCCCCGACAAGAGGAAGGGGAAGAAGGGAAAACAAAGCGATCTCAGATGTTTCCCCACCCACCACCCAGAACCAAGGGGACTCTAAGCCCAGGCTGCTAGTCACGGGGTGGCCCCTGTCCTGGTAAACCAAAGACCACCATTTGAAAATCACAAATTGGCCCTATCATAGACATGACCTTGTCCCCATAAGCTGTCACCACATAGGCTTTTGTTTCTTGTTTGTTATCTGTCTCCACAAGAGCAGGGCAGGCACAGGGTGTTTTGTCACTAATTTTGATTGGTTGCTTGACACAGTACCTGCCTCTATGCAGGTACTCAATGAATTATAATGGACGGGGCGGGAGGGGGAATGCATGCATGACACCCTATTCACAACACTCTCGGAGGCAGGCAAAGGGTTATGGTCTCTGTTTCCCAGATGAGAAGAGGCAGTGATGTGATGACCTGCCCAAACACCAACAGACCAAGGCATTTCCTCACCGGACAATAATAAATCCACTTGTTACCACTTTCCTGTCCCTTTGCACAATCTCACTTAGCATGCAATGCAGCATTAACAAAGCCCTGGCAGACTGACACTCTATCATCTAAGTTTTTAGGGGGTAGAAGCAGAAGTAAAAGGAGGGGCAGGAGGACACAAAGAGCCAGGAGCATAAAGCTATTAAAGGGGGAAGACGTCCTGGCTGAGGGTCCCCAATTTCAGGGACAGATCCCTGAGAGGTCCTGGGCATCCCAGAGGAATCTGAGCAGCTGCAAGGGAAGAGGGATTTCCAAAAAGCAAGAGGAATCTGAGCAGCTGCAAGGGAAGAGGGATTTCCAAAAAGCAGAGGAAAACACATAGGGAAGAGGCTGTTGGTTGGACGATCCAAATCTCCATTTCTGCTTCAAGTGCCCTTATCTCAAGATCATTGTCTCCAAGAACCCTGAAGACACTGGTGGCTCCTTTACTCAGGAGCCAGCTCTGCGGGCTGACAAACCACAAATGGCCAGGCCAGGAGGAAGCCAGCTTCCAAAAGACCACAGGGCTAAGTCCAGGCTCAGCCCCGGGCCTGGCCATCAGCCTGTGGGGACCTACCAGGCCACACAGGTAAGGTTTCTGCTCCTCATTCTACAGGGACACAGAAGGGGCAGAAAACTGGCTTTGAAGAAGCAGGTAGCTATGAGTGTCCACACACGAGAGCCCATTATAGGTACCAGAGTTCTCACTCTAGGGACACTGAGCCCTGGTGACCCAGTACCAAGAAGGTTCTAGGAGGTGGCCTCTGAATCCACCTGCAGGGTGGCGTGGAGAACACAGAGGGGGAGTGGGGAGTGATCACCTGGGCTAGAGGCGAGCCATTCAGGGTGAGGAGCTAGAGCAGATGAGGCGAAGGGGAAGAAGGTTCTGGAGTCAGGCTCAGAAACTAAACCTGCCTCCCCACTTAGGGAAACCTGATGAGTGACCATACCGTCCTCGCTGTCATCCTACCGGCCGAATCCACTAGGGCACTAAGGGGCACACTCCAGTCCAGCTTCCAAGGCCACCTCATCTGTCTCCAAGCGCCCTCACAGCGTCACTGTCTGTTCCAGCATTCCCTCACCTCAAGTGACTGACCGCTGTCCTCTTCCTGTCCCTGGCAGTGGCCCTGCTGTCCCCAGATGCTCCACCTCTCTCTGCCTACCTCTGCCTTACCCATCCGTTTAGGGCAAAATATCAACAGCAAATGCCTCCACAGCCCTCAGCGTGGCCACGTACTGCTGCCAGCACCTTACACGCAGCAGCTCCGTTACTCAGGCACGAGAGCCGCTGAGGAGGCGTCATTAGTACCCCGCATTACAGATCGCACAACCAAGGCACCGCAGACATTAAGTGACTGCCTCAGGGCCCCATAGGTAGGAAAAGGCAGCACCAAGGTTCAAGGCCACTGTCAGCTCCGGAATCCTTCTCACAGCGCAGCCTGGACTGCCGCCTCCACCCCAAGCCTGCCCTGACCCCCTCGTGGACAACTCCTTGCAAATGTCCACGCCGCTTCCCACATCCGCGTGGGGTGAGGACTGGCTAGGCTCTTGCCATGTTTCCCCTCCTAGATTAGAAAGCCCCTGAGAACAAGGCTTCGACGTTATTTCCACATCATCTTTGTGTTCGTCTTCTACGGCTGCTGTAACAAATTGCCATCAATTTAGTGGCTTAAAACGACACAGATTTAGTACCTTACAGTCCTGTAGGTCAGAATCCCATACAGATCTCTCCAGGCTACGACCATGGCACCTGTGGGGCTGGGTCCCTTCCGCAGGCTCTAGGGGAGAAATGCCTCCTGGCCTCTTCCAGCTCCCAGAGGCTGCCTGCATTCCTTGGCTCAAGGAATGCACCAATCTCTTTCTGCATCTTCAAAGCCAGCAACCTGTCATCTCTCTGACCCTTCTGCTGTGGTCACATCTGCCTCTGGCCACAGCCAGGAAAGGTTCTCTGCTTTTAACGACCCGTGTGATTAGATTAGGGCTAGGGTTAGGATACTCTCTCCCAGGACAATCTCTCCATCTCAAGGCCCTTAACTTAACCACATCTGCAAAGTCCCTTTTGCCTTGTAACAAAATACATCCACAGGTTCAGGGATCAGCATGTGGACACCTTTCGGGCCATTATTTTACCTACCACAATCTTTGTACATAAACCTTGAACACAGTGGTCCCCTGACAAGTGTGGAACCGAATCCCCATCAGAGTTCAGTTTCACCAGCCTCTGAATACTTGATTATATGGTCCCTCCACAGGCCTCTAATCCTCATGTAGAGTCTTGTGTCTCCAAACTGACCAAGGGCTTGAAGGAGATTGTCTCCCCTGTTAACAGTCCCACATTGTGACAGTGATAGTGTATGGCGGACACATAAAGATGTCTAGCCCTAACTGGTGTGACTCAGTGGGTTGAGTACTGGATTGCAAACTGAAAGGTTGCCAGTTCGATTCCCAGGCAGGGCACATTCCTGGGTTGCGGGCCAGGTCCCTGGCTGGGGATGTGCGAGAGGCAACCAATGGATGCTTCTCTTGCACTGTGATGTTTCTATCCCTCTCTTTCTCCCTCCCTTCCCCTCTCTCTAAAAAGTAAATAAAATCTTCATAAAAAGATGTCTGATAATCTGGGGATCAAACAAAATTCACTTTGTATTTTATTTTTACTAATTTTTAAAATTCAACACCTATTTCAAAATAAAATCATACAAAAGGGTATTAAATAAAAACTCCCTCTTTCCCCTGTCTCCTAGTCATTTTTATCCTTCCAGACATATTCCATGCACACGCAAGCATAAGACATGCTTATTATTTGTCCCCTTCCTTTTCTGTAAACAGTACCATCACACTCAGTCCTTTCTATGCCTCCCGCTTACAGACAGAGCCTGCTCCCCAGCTACCCGCAGGGTTCTCGTCCCCTTTTTGTGGGTATGTACCACCCCACTGCGCAGAGAGAGCAGAATTCCACCAGCCCCCACTGACAGACAGACTCCTTTGCTCTCATAAACAGGGTTCAGTGGGTGCCTATGAATTTGTCTGAAGACAAACTTCTCTAAGTGGTATTTCTGAGTCAAGCAAGACCACGTGAATGATTAGCTCTGACAGATACTGGCAAGGTGCCCTCTGCAGGGAACTAATACACAGCCACCAAGCAGGCAGGTGCACGTTCTGTTTGCCCACATCCTTCCTAACACGGACGGTGTTCAAAATGTCTTACCTTTGCCAATCCCAGATAGGTGAGACATGGCATATTTCAGTGTCATTTAATTGGTACTTTAAAAATGGGTGCAGCCAAGCATTTTTCCTGTGTTTCATGAATTTATTTTATGTGGGTCGTTTGCTCATATCCTTTGACCATTTCCTATAGAGTTATATTCTCTTCCTTATTGATTTGTAGTTCTTTGTGTATTAGGGAAATTAATCCTTAATATACAATGTGAAGTACAAATATATTTTTCCAGTTTGCAATCTGTCTTTTCTTTCGCTTTCAGGACTTTTGCTATGACAACTATTTTTAGGTAATGAATTTTATCAATCTTGTCCTTATGGCTTCTAGGTTTTGCACCATATTTAGAGCACCCCTTCCTACTGCAAAGTTATAAAAATATTTTCCTTTGGATTATTCTAGAGGCCAAGTATCTGTGAGCAGTGAACAGTTCTCTTCTATGGCCATGAATTACACCCTGGCCATAATATGTACATTGGCCGTAATATATGCAAACAACATTTAATTCTTTAAGTAAACTTTCACCTTCTCATGCTTGGCAGTTTATAAAGCACTGCCTCATAACAGTGTGTGAGGCAGGCAGTGCAGGACTTACTCGCCTTACTTTACAGAACAAGACACCAATACCCAGAGGGGTTAAGTGACCACCGAAAGTCACAGTGTGGTCCAGACTCACACTGAGGGCTCCCAAATGCCAGGAGTTGTTCTCTCTCTCCCCACACTGTCTCTCTTAACAAAAGGATGACACCCACATGCATTAAAATATTAAAGGATGCCTCCAAAGTCTAAATAACTTCCAAAGAATATGAATAATAACTCATATTCAAGAAAAACGGTATTTACTTAAATGGGCCATGCAGTGGTCCCACTGAGCAATGACTCATCCTCAACGCCACGCCAGTGTTCTTACCACTGGACAGAACTCCATGTTCCTATGGTGTGCCCATTGAAAAGAGATGTGTAAAGTGCAGCCCTGGGAATACAGTCAATAATGTTGTAATAACGGTGTACGGTGCCAGGCAGGCACTCGGCATACTGGGGGGGGTCACTGTAAAGTGGAGGGTTGTCTGACCACTCTGCTGCACCCCTGAAGCTAATACAAATGATATTGGAGGTCAACTGTAATTGAAAAATAAAATAAGTAGAGATGTAATATTCCCCGATCTCAAAGCTCCTGCGTAGATGGGCCCTGAGCAGCCGTGGTCCTCACTGTGGGGAGGGGAGGGCGAGGCAGAGCCACATCAGGAGGGCTGTTTTCAAACCACCACACGCAGCCCGACCTGCTCCGTCCCGGCCCCCAGCAGTCCCCCAGAGTACATCGTATGCCCCCTCAAGTGTGCTGATGCTAGAAAACTTTTTGAAAGTCATTGTTCCAGCGCCTGTGTTTGCACACTCCTTTGTCCCAAATCTTCTGCACACTCACAGCATCCAGCCGCCCTGACCAGGTTAGTGCTGAAACTCCCACCTCAGGCCTTTCGCGCCTCTTGTTCCCTCTGACCTTCCTCCCACCTTCTCGACCCAACCCACCAAGGTGGCTCCTTCCCATCCTGCAGGTCTTTTTGTGCTTTAATCCTCACCTGAGGATATGCTTATATGTTTATTGATTTGAGAGAGAGAGAGACGGAGAGAAACATTAATGTGAGAGAGAAACATTGATCAGGTGCCTTCGGTACACACCCCAACTGGGGATTGAAATGGCCACCTAGGTATGTGCCCTGACCGAGAATCGAACCCACAGCCTTTGGTGTATGGGATGACATTCCAACCAACTAAGTCACCTGGCCAGGGTCAGGTCTTGATTTAAATGTCACCTCCTTAAAGAGGCCTTCCCTGACCACCCGCTAAAGCAAACTCTCCCAACGAGGCTCTATCTACCCTCTTATTTGCTCCTTAGAATTGATCACAGTTTGTATTATTTTATTTGTTAATCTATTTCCCTGTTTATTGTCTGTCCTCTCAAAAGTCCTATGAGGGCAGGGGCCTTGTCCAAATCATTCATACTTTCGAACCGTAGCACTTTGCGGAGTACCTGGCATATAACAGGCGCTCGATACATACTGGGTCGATTAAATTTGGTTGAATTGGTCCCAGCTAATTCTCTCCACTTCTGCATCACCATCAAGTATCTAAGCAGCCCAGCCACATGGCCTGGGAGGATGGGCACACGACCAGCGCCTGCCTCCCCGCCAGCCACCTCCTCCCACTCATGGTTAACCACCTGCCTGGGAAAAAAGAAATCGTGTAGCCAGTAAGAACCCAGAATGGAATGTCCTGAAGGCTCCATGTCTTTCTCTGTTGTTTTCTACCTTTCCTCCTGACCGAACTCCACCGCACTGTGGGGGATGAGATTGGGAGATAGTGTTAAAGTTGTGCCTTTAATAATTTAAAATGGCAATCAAACTAAAAATAACTGATGGTTAACTACCTGCCAGACACTGTGAGAAGCCTGTAATGTAAATTAGCTCATCTAATCCTCAAGAGAACCCCCCAAGCCAATTGTACCCCAATTGTACAAATACAGAACTAGTGCCCAGGGTCATGCTCTGGTACCCAAGGTCATGCAGCTGGTATGTGAACCATAACCTGAGCCCAGGCGGCTCAACTCGGGAAAGCCCTCACTCTTAAAAACCACACATCTAACACGGCATCCAAGCTGCCTCCTTAGAAATGCATGCTTACAAGATAGCAACTAGTGAATACTAACCAATAAATGGAGTTATTAATGTCTTGAATGCCTTCGGGATGTGAGGTCGGGGCAGAGTTCCACCTGTATATGAACTTGGGAACCAAGAGTCAAAGATCGGGAAATGACTTTCTCATGCTCAGAAAGCAGGTGACACTGGGAGAAATGTCACGCATTCACTCACATGACAGACCTCTTTATGGTCTTTAGCTATAAAGAGTAACTAATGAATAACTAGACAACAATTGCAAGTCAGTTCAGTGAGTAATCACTGAGAGCCTACTGTCTGATCGATCATTCTAGGTTTGCGGAGGGCTATTTTTTTTAACGTAACACTCTCGGAGTTCTAAGACCTAAAGATGTCCAGACGAAGATAGGGAATGGTCACTTGTCATGCAAAGCTGACTGTAAGTCTCAAAGGAAACACCGATAGCAGGGCCACAGGAAGAAGGAGAACGGCGAGGGAACGGCTTCACGGAAGGGTAAGGCTTGATGAGGCCTCGGTGCACGTGTTAGGACAAGCAAAGAAAACAGGACCAGCCTGGGGTAACTAAGAGGCATTGCCGCTTTTAGGAGATGGAGGGGTCCAAGCCCCCAGGAGCAGAGGGCCTGAGTCGGCAGAGCATTACAAGAGGCAGAGGGCTCTGGTGGGTGTGTACGATGGGGAAGTCCCTGGACAGTGAAGGAGGAACACGAACTTCTGTCCTGGTGGAAGGCAGGGCTGCAGAAGTGGAAGCCTGACGTGATGGCAATGACTCCTCTGGTGGAGTCACAGGGTGGAGGATGAAGTGACAGGAATGACAGGCCACGGGTTCCATCAGGGGGCTGCTGGAATGCACCCGCCAGCAGAAGAGACCACGGACTCAAGGAGGGAGGGGGATGGGAAAGCATGCTGGGAAATAACGAGAAACAGAGCACAGAGGATTTGGGGGAGAGAGAAACTATTCTGACTGACATAATAGTGGGCACATGTCACACCTTTGTCGAGATGTAGAGCGTACAACCCAACGAGTGAGCCGTGATGGAAAGTGTGGACTCTGGGTGCTAATGATGTGTCAATGTAAGTTCACCAATTGCAATAACATATGCGCCGCTCGGACGCTGAGGACGGGGGAGGGGAGGCAGGCAGCATGTAAGATCTCCCCTCTGGGGTGGGGGAGTTAGAAGAGGGTATAAGGGGGATAAATGGTGATGGAAGGAGACTTGACTTGGCAAAATACAATATACAGATGATATATTATAGAATTGTACACCTGAAACCTATATAATGTTATTAACCAACGTCACCTCAATAAATGTCATTTAAAAGTGTTAAAAATGTATCCAGGGAGTTTTCCATATACAAAAACATTAAAAAAAGAAGATCTTCCCTCCCTGAACTTTCTTTCCCTCAGTATTGCTGTGAACCTAAAACTGCTCTAAAAAACAATAAATATAGCCCTGCCTGGTGTGGCTCAGAGGACTGAGTGCTGGCCTACAAACTGAAAGGTCACCTGTTCAATTCCCCATCAGGGCACATGCCTGGGTTATGGGCCAGGTCCCCAGATGGGGACATGCAAGAGACAACCAATTGATGTTTCTCCCACACATCGATGTCTCTCTCCTTCCCTTTCTCCTTTCCTTCCCTTCTCTCAAAAAATAAATAAAATCTTTTTTAAAAATCAAATATATATGATGTTTCTCTCCCTCTCTTTCTCCCTCCCTTCCCCCATCTAAAAATAAATAAATAAAATCATAAAAAAATTAAATTTGTTGCTATCCTATTAAAAAAAATTTTTAATCAAATATATAGAGAGAAAAACATGGACACAGAACGCAGGGGTGAAAGGCAGTCCAGGATGACTCACTGGCGGGTGGCTGGCAGAAGACCAGAGTCACGGCAGAAGGAGGAAGTTGGAAAGGGCTTGTCTTTAGAGGTAAGAGGGAAGGAATGTGAGTTCTGCTGGGAACAAGCTAGGATGGTGTCGGACATCCACACCAACCAGGACCTGCTCTGCAGGCATCTGGAGAACAGTGTGAGGCTGAAGTGAGAAAGGGGTACAGGTATGCAAATCAGAGGCCAGAGTCAGCATTAAATGTTCCTCTTTGAAACTGAGTGATAAACGCTCTTTCAGAAAAGAAGGGCATTGCAACACACGGGAAAGAACAGTCTCTCACAGAGCTCGCAGCCTCGGCCGCGCCAGAGCTGCTGTTGGGGAGGTGATTGCAGTTACTTGTGAGGACAGCCAACTCCAGGAATTGTAACCCACTAGTCAAGTCAAATCTGCCCACAGTGACATCAGTCCAGATATGGAGAAACGGCAAGTAATCTCTGGGGCAAGCAAGAAGAGAGATTTCCGTTTTGAGCAAGATTTTCAGTCTTTAGATCAAGCAGGAGGAACACAGTGAATGGGAAAGGCAGTATAGTTTTTCCTTGCCAAACAGCCTAAATGTGAATTTTTATTCTGCCATTCACCAAGGGAAATTACTTAACTGCTCCATGCCTCAGTTTCCCCATCGGTAAAAAGGGGATAACTGACTACTCCATGGATCTGCTGCAAAGATCAAATGAGCAAACATGGAGGCATGTGCCTGGAATTCACTGTCACCTACTGTCACTATCCCTTATCCGTTCTAGACTTTTCCAAGAGCCCTGAGGGGAAAACTGCTGAAGTCTCTTCCTCAGGATCTCAGAGCACTAATTCCTTTTTAAAATTTTTTTTCTCTTCAAGTATCTGTTTTATCAGATAGGACTGTAATATTTGCAGGAGCAGAATGTTTTAAATCTTGATGCTCTGAAACTCTACCCCACGTGGGAAGCACACACCTCGGCCTTTCCCCTGCAACAAAGCCTTTGCCCAAGGATGTCCAGTGCCTGGCCTTGACCCAAGAAGGCTCAGGTAAGACCTTAAGAAAGTCCTTTTAAAAGTAGGTAAATGCCGACATTATTATTCCTTAAACTACTTGCCTGAAGTACTGACTGTAATCCAAGGGCATTTGACGTATGTTATTTACAGACTCAGTTTGGCAAAGTTCTCCAAGCAGAAGTCACGGTTTTTCAATGTTTCCCAACCATCAGGAAAATGAGCTGATAGAAAAAGCCAGCATCCGGTCTGCACTTTCTCGTAAATCATTAAATTGGTTTCCTGAATTTCCACGTGCATTTGAGCAGAAGGAGCCCACATCTCAAGGCCTGAGCATCCACAGACAGCTGATGAAAAGGCTCCAGTCTCCTGCTCTGAGACACCAGAACCCAGGGCTATGGCGACACCGCCCCCAACCCAGGGAGGGACCCAGGGTGCTGCAGGAACATCCCCCTTCTCCAAACCCTTCCAAACGCCATCCTACAATAAAAAGAGCTGCTATGTCAGTAAGAAAGGGGAAGGTAATCATCATGTAATAGCAAACTCTTTTGTGTGTGTTCATATTTATAATAATTTCTAAGGAGCGTAAGTTCCCTACATACAAAGCCCCTTGTTCTGCTCTGCACTTTGAACCCTTTTGGGTTTGTAAGTTTGAGAGAGGAACTGGAAATAACCACAGCCCAGGAGGGAAGACTCTGGAGCTCATGGGAAAGCGAGGTGGGGGGGCAAAGGGGATTGAGAGGCAGAGTGAGGGACCCAGAAGACAGTAGAAGGTCAAGAGCCCCACAAGATGACATCTCCACTAACTTAGGAAAGTCTGCTGAACCAGCAAAGCATGCGGCAGGGTAGATTTCTCCATCAGTATGTCAGGGCTGACACCAAGATGAAACAGAAACAGCCTGTGAGCTCTAAAAGATTACTCTGGCTGCCTTTGGGTAATTGGTTTGGAGGGGAGGGAGCAAGATGGAATGAGAGAGACTGGATCAGAAGCTAATGTGAAAGTACATGACAGCAGCTTGAGCTACAGATGTGAGGGGGTGGATAGACAGAACGGGGCAATCAACCAAGACCTTGAGATGGCTCAGGTGTGGGGTGAAGATGAGAAATAGCGCCTATGTTTCTGGCCTGGACAAATGAGTGGATGGCAGTAAGAATTTATTCTGATGGGGAAGGTCAGAGGAGAATGTGTTAGGAGTGGGGAGCAGAGGAGGAATCACCAAGAAGCTACAGAAGTTCAATTTTCTGAGCCCATACCTGCATGGACCATCTCAGTGGTCCTATACCTCATTTTGCATCCACAGTGCTGTGTTCTTTTTCTCTAAGGGGACCTCAAATTGTCCAAGTGTTACCCCACAAAGCCAGATAGAAGATGATCAACAGTGTTAGGCCCATAAATTTAAGATATCTGTGACACATTCAAGGAGCCACAGTCAAATTCAATGTGAAATGTATAAATCTGGGGCTCATGAAAGAGCTGGACAGCTGCAGCAAGAAATTAGTGTTTAAAGTCAGAGAAATGAATAAAACCAGCAAGTCCAGTATTGGTTACTGCATCTGGATCACCTGGGAATAAAGACACAGGTTCCCAAGTCTCGTCCTAAACCTATTAGCGTCTCTAGGAAGTGAGGTCCAGCAATCTGCTTTAACAAGATGCTCAGATAGTTCTCGTGCACTGAACTGTTTGAAGACCACAGATCTAGTTAGACAGTGTAGAGAAATGGAAGAGGACCCACGACCAGCCTTGAGGAGCTGCTGATTGGAGGGGCTGGAGGAGAGGGGAGACAGAGGCTAGGGAAGGGACAGAGCGAGGCGGCCAGAGGAGCAGAGGAAAGCTGAGGAGCTCAGCGCGGGAGAGCAGGGGCCCTGACAGACTGGGTCACAGCACTCGATGAGCGCTTGAACGGAATCAAGGCCAGGCCAGCCATTCTAAATGAGCCAAATGCGGGTCCAAGATATCAGTATAGAAAGACCCTGAACTCACTCCCTGCCCCAAACACACCGAACATACACCTACATATAGAGCAATTCCTTCGGGGGGGGGGGGTGGTGGCAGAAACTGAGAAATCCCAACGAGGCACAGAGAAGGGGGTTAGAGGCCTTGCCGCCCCTTGGGGATGAGCGAAAGGGCAACTTCTGGCTCTGCAGTCCACGCTGTTGCCTGAGTTGGCTGTGGTATCCTTACAATAGGCCCCCGTTGTCAGTGCTGACTTTAGAGGGGTCTCTCTTCCTCAGAACCAGCAATAGCCAAAGCACAAAGGGATGAATTAGCAAGAACACTATAAATCTTGGGGGGGCGGGCATTAAAGCCTTTCAAATCCTTAGGAACCTGCCACCAATAATGCATTTGAAGTCCCAGTAGCTGATTTTAGCTGAGGAGAATTCAAATCAAAATGCTGCTTCCATTCTTTAGGGTTCTAGCTCTCTCTCCCCATCTCTCTCATTTCTGAGACTATCAGAAACAGATTCTGCCCAGAGATGGCAACACTGGGCTTGAGGGAGTCAGGGCTCCGGGCCCAGCCCTGTGGGTGTGCAGAGAAAGTAGTCATGGGAACCGGGGAGCAGGGAGCCCTGGAAGTGGACAGATGAACAGGAGTTGTCCTGTGCTTAAGAGAGAAGCTGCGCCAGGTGGGAAACGGAGGCTGGCTGCTGAGGCAATGAGAGAGAGGGTGGCCCTCTGAATGGAATGGGTGGTGCTAACGCGGGGTTCCCCTTGGGAGCTGTTGAAGAAGCAGCTTGCACTGTCACTGCAGGAGTTGGCATGGGGAGGACCTGTCTCCTGCATGCAAAGGAGGCGGCTGTCCAGGCCATGTCACATTGATGACAGCTGCCCAGGTTTCTAGGCCCACGAGGCCTGAGTTGTGACTTTCCACGTTTTCTCTGATGCTCAGGGAACTCTGGACAAATGCTGCGGGGGCCTTAGTGGAACCAGGGAAGCGGAAAGAGGCACAAAGAAGGGAAAAGCACACCTGAGATGGGAAACGGGCAACAGGGTTGGGAAACAGAAAAAGAAAATAACTTCGTGCCACTGATCTCAGAGCTAAGATGCTCTGGGTTTTCTACCTGCCTCATGGTTTTCGTAAATAACCAGGAAAAAGCCCTGGTTATGATATAAGTGAACAAATTTATGATAACCCAACCCCAAATTTACAGCCATTTATAATCTTCATGGTACATGTTTGAGGCTCAGAAGTGGGGACTTCAGAATCCTATAGTTAATAAGGTACCTAATATGGCTTAAAATTTTCCCCCTTAATCATTTTATCAGAGAGAATGCCATCTTGGCCCTAAATGCTAACATAGTAGTGAGAATCTTAAAACAGAGCCCTGGGGGAAAAATGGGCAGCTGTGGGTTCAAGCCGTGAAATGTATCTACACAGCAGAAAACAGCTGCACTAATTCCTATTTCACAGGATTCTATGACATGATGTCACTCAAAGTGCCCAGGGCAGCGCCATGTGTGGTGAGTACTGCAGAGGTGTCGGTCCCCATCTCCTTCCTAAAACATGTCGTTGTGCCAAACATATAAAACATAAAGTATCCAGGCTGCCTGAGGAGGAAAAAACCAAGGACATCTACTAACGTAGTTCATTGTAAGTTCTGCTATTAATGAGACGTGTTTTTTTTTTCAAATTATAAGAGAAAGATTATTTAGAATGTTACAGAGTTAGTAGAAGTGAGCCGGCTGAGCTGCGTAGGCTCAGAAGACAAGTTACAGAGGCAGAAGCTTAGGAGAGAGAAAGGCAGAGGGGCAGCCCTAGGGGGAGGAACAGGGGGAAGGGAAAGTGGACTGAGCCATACTTTTTGAGTGCAAGAGAACATATGTTTTTTAATTTGTTTTTCTTTTATTGATTCGAGAGAGAGGGGAAGGGAGAGAGAAAGAGGGCGAGAAACATCAATTGGTTGCCTCCTGCACCGCGCTGGGGGACTGAACCTGTAACCCCAGCATGTGCCCTGACGGGGAATTGATCCAGCAACCTTTCAGTTCGCAGGATGACACCCAACCAACTGAGCCACACCAGCCAGGGCTCTAGTATATGTTTTAAACTGCACAGGTGGGTTATGTGAGACCTTGGCTGTCAAAGTCAGGAAGCCCAGGTTAGACGTGTACTGGAGGGAGGGGAAACGCTGAGGAAACACCAGTGAAAGGGTAGTAGAACTCGCTGTGCACTACACCGAGAAAACAAAACTAAACTGAGAGAGATGAATGCTAATTTTTTTTAACCCTTAACGACCACATCATCTAGAGTAAACGGACCTCTGGATTGAGCGATTTTCTTGCTATATCACACTCCTGCCTTCAGGCGTGGAGGCCGGGGCAAACCTTTGGAAAAGTAGCAGGAAAGCAGCCGGGAACACCCACCTGGAACTCTGGAGGGCTGGGTCTTCCACGCAGGAGACCGTCCCCCATACAAGCATTCATGTCATTTTTTTATCACAGGCATTCTTAACTATTGCATTTTTTAGTGCTGCATACCCATTATTCTTTAAAATAAGAGGTTTATTATTTTGGTAGCTTTTCTATAAGTTTAAATTTATTTCAGAATTTAAAAGTTTGGAAAAAAATAGGCATCTATCATCCTGGCTGGTGTGGCGCAGTGAATTGAGCAGAGGCCCGAGAACCAAAAAGTTGCTGGTTCAATTCCTGGTCAGGGCACAAACCCGTGTTGTGGGCCAGGTCCCCAGCTGGGGGCGTGTGAGAGGCAATGAACTGATGTTCCTCTCCCTCTCTTTCTCCCTCCTTTCCCCTCTCCCTAAAAGTAAGTAAATTTTTTTAATTAAAAAAAAGATAGACATCTTTTATTTATTTAAAAAAATTAGATTACATTCTACCCACTGTTCTGCAAGTTGCTTTCATTCGTTAACTATATAATGGGCATTCTCCATATCAGCTCGTTTACAGCAACTTCCTGCTTTATTCAAGTAGGCAAGTATTTCTGAGTAATAAAGGCCTAGAAATGGAAATGATGCATCAGAAAGAATGCAAAATTTTTAATGTTCTAAACACTGCCAAGTGCCTTTCCAAAACGTCGTGCCAGTGCACATTCCCCAGGATACCTACGATGATGATCTATCTTCCCACACCCTCGCCAACACTGGATGCTATCAACCTAACCCAAAAGCATTTTGTTTGCATTTACAAATCTCTCACCAAACACTTTCCAAACACCACAATTCTACCAAGAGGCCTGAATGGCCTCAACCAAAGCATGTTCCCTGTCTTCTCCCCAAACAATTGCTATCCTCCCGGCTCGCATCTCTGAGTTGGGGATTCCCATCCTAGATTGTAGTACAGTGGTTCAGCTAACAAGATGTCTTGCCAAAGGATGTTGTATTTTGATAGGCGCTTCCTCTGTACTGGTCTCTCACACAGTGTTGCGGAGAGGGCCAGGAGCCTCTGGCATTTCATGATTGATTCACCTGGCACCGCTGATTCCAAAGGGAAATACTGGGGTGTGATGGAAAGAATATGAGACTGCAGGACCAGAGACCTGAGTTTTAGTCCCCGTTCCACTTCTAACTAGCTGCATGGTTCAGATTAAGTTGTTCTGCCTCTCCATTAGGCCTCAGTCGCCTCATTTAAAAAATGAGGTTATTAGAATAGAATAGAATAGAATAGAATAGTCATTAACCTTTCTTTCTACCATGGGTGACCCCTTAAGAATCTAGAGAAAGCTGTGGCTTCCCTACCCCAGAATAATGCCCCTTTACACATGGGTATGAAAACATACATTTTCAGGGGGTTCACAGACTCCCTAAAGCCTATCTCTGTATTTCCAGAGTGGAGATCACTGAGACCTACCACAAGGTTTTTAAAATAACAGAAAATACAGCAGAAATGTATACAGAATCACAAATTCATAAGCAAAGTTGAATCATTTACAGAACTAAAAGCATCTGTTCTGCAGAGACTGGGAGGAGGAACTGGTGACTAGGGAAAAATAAATGAAAATGCCAATTAAGAGTTGCCCTTGACTGAGGCTTGGCTAAGAAGCCGTTGCCAATATTCATGGGGCAATAGCTGAGAGTACCCTCTCCAAGACCAGACTGCCCAGTTTCAGTCTTGGCTCCACCATCTACTACTTGTCTGACTTAGGCTCTGTGCCTCAGTTTCTTCACCTATAAAATAAAGGCAGGAAGGCTAAAAACAGTACTTATCTCGTGTATCATTAATTTACATAGGGTAATTGAAACGGGGCCTGGCACATACTAAGCCCTACGTAAGTATTAGCTATTAGAGAAATCTGGAACACATTTGCTGAGCGGTTAAAATTGTGAGTGGAAGAGTTTAGGGGAGTCAAACATCATGATGCCTTAGTTTCCCCAGTTTAAATAGAAGGTGCTTCATAAGTTTGTTGTGAGGTCAGAGAGCCTGCCACCTAAAAACTCTTCACAGTACCTCGCACACCACCAGCCTTCAATACATTGCAGCTACATTACTAACAGTTCTGGGGGACAAGGATTATCATGACTTACAGTTATTTCTGGATAAAAGATAAATCAGACCTGGGTTAAGTGCCCTGCTGATTGCACTTCAGCGAGCAAATGACTGTGCCAGTATTTCAACTCTGATGAGTCTGAAACCAGAAGTTGTAACCATTACCAATACAACTGCCTATTTGAACAGGGCTTCAAGAACAAAAAAGGTGATTATTACCTACTGGATGACTCAGAGAAAGGAAGAGGTCAGTGATAACAGTCTCAACTCTGGGGTATTCTCCATGGCGGTCAACCATGACTTTGGCCCAATGGCCTTCTTTGTCACTCTTAGAAATGAAAGACTGCAAAGGCTGGACCTTGCCCTTCACAAGTGGTTGTTAAACCACAGAGCAAATGAGAAAACAAGCCACTTCCCAAAACAGCTTACCTAACCAAGTGAACTCTTTAAAACGAAAGTAGAACTAAGTCTGAAGGCTAAGGACAGATACCAAGAGTACTCCAAAATCATATCCACCTGCTGCTATAGACCACAAACATTAGTCTTTCATTCATACATTTTTATTTGAAAAAGAATAGTGTTTATTTCTAACTCTGTTCTTTGGATATCAAGCTCCAGGAGGTCTTCCCTTAAGTAAAACAAAAAGAGTTCACACCACAGCCCAGCGTAGTGGGGAGATAAGCAGGGTGTGCAGTCAAGAAAGCCCTGGTTATCACCCCAATAAATTCCATAAAAAGGGAAAAAGAGAGAGAGAGCTCTGACGAGGAGCAGTGTCAACGGGTCCCCACTCTTCCAACACCAATTTCCTCACCTCGGTGAAGCAGTAACCTCAAAAATGAGAATGAAATAGAAGAAACAGCATGATCTTATTAAAGACAAGCCAGTGCTAACCATGTTACTTCACAGCATCATATATTTACTTCTAGATATACTTTATTTTTATATCTTTATTCAAAACAGCCCCATGCCTTTAAAAACAAAACAAAACAAAAAAGCCTTAGGAATAGACATCGTTGGAAGCAATGGCAGAATCAGCAGGAGCACTTCACCTCACCTCTATTCTCAGACTGAGGAGCCCCTGCTCAGCGTGGTCAATGGGTGGAGAAGTCAGTTCTCCCTAGTGGCTTCCACATCACCCCCTCTGGCCTGGGGGAATAAAGGGAGTTTGTATACCCCAAGCCTACACCCACCTCACAACTCCAAAAGGCGGAGAGACCCCTGCAGCAGGAGCTGGCAGCCCACAAGAATCTAGGCCTGTTTCTACTCCCATCTGGCTGAAGGACTCCCCTCCCGAGGCCTTAATTACCCTGTCCCTAAAATGAAAGGTTTGAATGAGATCACAATGAAAGCCTCCTACCTGCTCTAAATGTCTAATTCCATTATTCTTACATGTATACGCATCTTGCCGAAATAAAAGCCTTTCATTTTGTTTACAAAGAGACAACGGGCCCAAAATGGGGTCACTTATACTAATCCCCATGTCACCAAACTAAGACAATATCTAACTGACTTACTTATTTTTGTAATCCTCACCCAAGGATATGTTTTTGTTGATTTTAGAGAGAGAGGTGAGGGAGGGGAGAGGGGGAAATTGATGTAAGAAACATCGATCCATTGCCTCCCATAAGCATCCCGACCAGATATCAAGCCTGCAACCTAGGTATGTGCCCTGAGCAGGGATCAAACCCAAAACCTTTTAGTGTACCGATCGAGGCTCCAACACACTGAGCCACTGGCCAGGGCGACAATACCTAATTTAATTACAGTTTCAGCCTCTACCAGTAGTAGAATCTTAAATCAGTCCATCTGAAATTACCTGGTCAGTACTAGCGAGGAAATCTGCTTGATAGACCCTTGCCTTCCCCTAAGGGAGGTGACCTTCCCACAACCAATCCGATTTTTGTTACTATAACTTCCCAGTCCGCTCCCTGCTGCCTACAAAAGTCTTCCATTTTGTACAGCTCCTGGGAGCTCCTTTCTATCTTCTATATGGAATGCTGCCTAATTCATGAATCATTGAATAAAGTCAGTAAGATCTTTAAAATGTACTCCATTGAATTCTTTTAACACTTGCAAGCAGGACATGTTGCTCTAAGTCCCGTGACCATTCCCCTCAATTACCCGGGTATAACCTTAACACGAGCATGATGCATCAGAACTGAAAAACAGGCTGTTGCTCTCCGCTGGCACCAAACCTGGTTCTCAGTCAACGTGGATTTTCTCTCAATCCCACAATTCCACGAAAAAAGAAAAGAAAAAATTCCCTGCTACCCCTCCCAGTGTCTAAACCCAAAGCTACCCTTTCGTGAATTTGAAAAAACAAACAAACAAACACCCAAACCCGGCCTGCTATAAGGTGCCACAGCACTTTTTCTGACATCCAGGATTCCACCTCTGTGCCACCCTCTCCTCTTTTGAGCCGCGAACCCCTGGATCAATGCGCTCCGTGTCCTCCCCTGGCAAACGACCATGTCTTCCTCCCCTGCACACCTCAGATGGAGAGGAGACACTTCCCCCGCTCCTAACCCAGACGACCCAAACCTCTTCCCAGACCGCGGCGAGCGGCACCTGGGCGCCCCGGGAAGAGCCCCACGCCTCTGGAAAGGCAAGGGCAGGCGACTCGCCCCCAGCTGCGGTCCCCACCCGGTGGCACCGGGAGGCCTTGCCCGCACGTCTGCTGTCACTTACGCGCCGCAGCTCCAGGCAGTCAGGCAGGCGAGGGCCCGCTGGCAGCGGGGTTTGCTGACTCAAAGGCGCAGCGGCGGCGGTGGCGAGCGCCCAGGAGCGCACCCGAGCGCAGCCCCGCGCTCCCCACGCACGTAGCGGTCCCGCGCCCGCGCTCAGTGCTCTCCGCCCGCCACCGGCTTCCGCTGTCTAGGCTGCGGACACTGCGCAGCCCAACCCAGGTGCGGCTTCTAGTCGCCGGCTGTGCCCCGCCCTCCTGTCCCCGCGGGAGAAGAGGCGGACCCTCGGCCAGCTGGGCTGCCGCGAGCGGTGCAGCCGCGGGGGGGCGCCGGCGCTCGGGAGCCGATTCCGCCTCCCGGGTCCCTAAAATCAGACGAGGGAGAAAATACCCCAGCTTGCCTGGAATGCTGAGGTTAAGGTGTGTGCAAGGTGTGTGTGGTGTGTCCTTTCGAATCACCACTGGTAAGCCACCTTGAGCTTGCTAACCCCGCCCCCTTAATTATGGAGAGGATTTATGACCTGGGAGAGGGATGGATAGATTCTGTGATAAACAAGAATGCTAGAATGTTAACGGTGGAATCTAGGTAGAGGGCATGTAGGTGTGTCCTGTAACAGTCTTTCAACTTTGCAGTCGGTTTAAAATCTTTCGTAATAAAACTTTGGGGGAAAATAAAGGAGAACTGTCAAGGAGCCTGAATTAGTAAACCATTTCCCAAATGGCACCTTGGGCTGTGTCTGACTCATCTGTTTGCATAGAAAATAAACGGGTATGTTATTGGGTTGTGTATTTACTATATATACTCTTTATCATTATTTTTTTAAGATTTTATTTATTTTTAGACAGAGGGGAAGGGAGGGGGAAAGAGAGGAAGAGAAGCATCAATGTGTGGTTGCCTCTTGAACGTCTCCTACTGGCGACCTGGCTCCACAACCCAGGCATGTGCCCTGACTGGGAATCAGACTGGCGACCTTTTAGTTCGCAGGCCAGTGCTCCATCCACTGAGCCACAGCAGCCAGGGCTCTTTATCATTATTTTTAATGTACTCTTTCTACTTATTAAAAAAGTTTGCTGTAAAACCGTATGCTGTGTTGCCTGCCGCAGCCTCATCCATCTGATTTTTCTCTTGTGCTTGATTGAACCTGGTGTTGTCTTGCACAGTAACGTGCAATACAGGCTTGTAGCCTTGGAGCAACAGTATATACCACACAGCCCAGGTGTGCAGCAGGTTGTACCATCTGGGTTTGTCTGAGTACACTAGGGTATTTACACAACTCTGAAACCGCTGAACGACATGTGTATCCGAATGCATTCCTGTCATTTAGTGACTTATGGCTATAACCACTGAAATTGCTGAAAAGGTGACTACATAGCAGAATAAACATAGCCTAATATTTAATTTTTCAAGCACAAATTTTCTCCTTAAATACTGCTGTCTGTCCTTTATCATTAAGGACCATGCCAGGCCCACCTGAAAAATGGGGGCGATAATAAGAGCACCAGCCTCATGGAGTTGTTGTGGGGATCAAATGAAATCACTCAGGTAAAGCTCTCAGAACTGCGCTGGGTACACAATAAATTTTATTTGTTATTATAACTTGATATCCTGTTCATTCGGCTTTCTTAAAATAGCTTCTTTCCCTTCAAAAAAATTTAAACCCCAAAACTTCAAATTATCGTATGCTGCATTTTAAAAGCACTGATTTCAATGGCAAATTTAATTTTATTACTACAAACTAAAAATAATAAACTGATTGGTTAAAACTGACCAAAAAACAAAGTTTAGCATTACGAGCGTATCTTAAACATAAGTCTGGCCTCAAGTCATCTAGTTTCTAGGCCTTTGATATAAATTGCAGTGAGGCTTAGCACCAACAGTCAACCAAAGAACAAGACCAATGGAGAAGCCACCCTCTTAGATGCAGCAGCAGGGATTCCTGCTCTGTGTGTATGGTAGCTTCTATTTTGGACACATGGCACTGGTTCTGGAACTGGGGCTCATTACAGTCAATAGCCATGGGGAGGTAGTAGAGTGCAGTGGTTAAGGCTCGAGCCAAAAGCTCTGTTCTAATCCCAAAGCTTCTGCTCTACTTCATCTCTCCAAGCCTCAGTTTTCCTGTGTGAAACAGTACCTACCCAACAGGGTTGGAGTTAGAAGATAATGTATATAAATATCTTAGCCCAGTACTGCAGCAGAATAAGAAAGAGCTTCGAAAATATTACTTCAACATTGTCTCTAATGGACATCTCATCTTGCCTGAACAAATGCTCACCTAATATCCAAATCTCATTGTGACAACTCTTGCAGGAAAGGATATGCTCATGTTTATTTATACAATTTTCTACGAGCAGACATGCACGGGCTTAATTTTTTTTTTTAAATAACCAGCCTGTGTATCTGTACAAAGTGTCTCCGAAAGGGCAGCGAGAGGGGGGGCCCTCCGAAAGGGGGACTCTATGTCCCCCTGAGCCTTTCAAATATTAATAGGGCACATTCAAAAATACATAAACAAAGTAAGAGACAAACACTAAAGACATAAACAGACAATTCACAAAAGAGAACTAAGAAGAGCTAATAAACCTTAGAAGGAGAATCGTGTTTCAATGGTTATGTTAGTCAATAATTTTTCATTAACCGTCTCTCCTGTTGACAACAGGTATTTTCATGCTCTGTTCATGAGCGCATAAACTAGAAAAGCAGTTTGGGAGAGCAATGTGGTAGTGTCTCATCAGAACTAAAATTGTGTGTACCCTGGGTCAGCCATGCCATCTCTCAGTACGACCCCTGACAGAAATCCTGACATGGGCGTCGCAGCATTGTTTGTAACAGGGAAAAACTGGAAGCAAGTTCAACATCCCCCAATAGGGGAATGTTTAAATAATCTATAGTACCTCCATAGCACGGAATGCTGTGCATCAAATCAAAGAATGAAGGAAGTCTATGTGTATTGACATTGAAAGATCTTCCAGACATAGTCGATGAAAAAAAAAAAAAGCAAAATTGGGAATAATAGAGTGGGCCCTTTCTGGGTAGCTCACTTGGTTAGAGCGCCCTCATGTACACCAAGGTGTCAGGTTCCATCTCTGATCAGGGCACATATAAGAAGCAACCAGTGAATACATAAATAAGTTGAACAACAAACCGATGTTTCTCTCTCTCTCTCCCCCTTCATCTTTCTCTCTAAAATCAATCAATGAATTTTTTTTAATTTTTAAAAAGTATAGTGGGCTACTATGTATATAAAAGAAATTTTAAACGTATAAAATGTGTTCTGTTTCTATATGTACATATATTTATGTATGTAAATATATGGCCTAGAAGGACAACCTCAAATTTTTAACAGATGTTTGGGAGAAGAATAACCCAACACTGCTGCTAGCCCATGTAACACCTTTGTGAGAATTTTTTTTTTAAGATTTTATCTTTATTTATTTTTAGAGAGAGGGGAAGTGAGGGAGAAAGAGAGGGAGAGAAACAGCAATGTATGGTTGCCTCTCACATGGCCCTCACGGGGACCTGGCCCGCAACCCAGGCATGTGCCCTGACTGGGAATCGAACCGGGACCACCTGGTTCCCAGCCCGCGCTCAATCCACTGAGTTACACCAGCTAGGGTAGTGAGAATTTTTTTAAGGCTCTTTCTTCCAGACAATTTACTCTTGTCTGCTGGAAAACTATCATTAAAAAATGTACAGTCCTGGCTGGTGTGGCTCAGTGGACCGAGCATCAGCCTGTGAACCGAAAGGTCGCTGGTTCAATTCCCAGTCAGGGCACATGCCTGGGTTGCAGGTCAGGTCCCCAGTTGGGGGTGTGCAAGAGGCAACCCATTGACGTTTCTCTCACACATCAAAGTTTCTCTCTCCCTCTCTTTCTCTAAAAAAAATAAATAAAAATATTTTAGAAATCAAAATAAAAATGTTCAAACTTACTACCCTAGGAATAGTGCCCCCTAGGGTTGCTCAGGATATTACCCACCCAGTCATGCCCTGCAGCCTGCGAGGACATGCCCTTCACGTGTAACAGCTGGACTTTTTATAGTAAGACCGAGATCAAGGTTTATTCCGAGGTCTGTTCAAATTAACTTGGCCCTGTGGATAAACATCAGTTAGTTTTCAGCGTACAAAGGGCAAAGCAATGAGGATTGGGGGTTATGTTATTGCCAGCGTCTGAGATTGAACGCTTCAAAGCGCAAGGAGGATGTGAGTAGCAGTAACACTTGGGCACCAGACAGGACAAATCGATTACCTCCCAAACCCTTCCTTTCAGATGGCAGAAATGCAACAAATTCTTCTATAGCAAAGCATCATTTTTCACAGTACCAAGCATCTATTCTCTGCTTCTCTTTATGTTTCAAATCCTGTTTTAGAAACACTGCCCATTGGTGAGGTATTTGCAGCAATTGCTGAAGGCAACTCGGAATGCTTTTGCAATATTAATTCAAATTACTGTTAAATTTCTGTCTCTGTGGGATTGACATAACATGGGTGAAATGTGGTACTGATTCTTTTTACTGGAGAATAATTGACATTGAACGTTACAACTGTGAAAATTTTCGTATGAAAATATTAAATATTTCATTGATTTTTCAAGAAAATCAAATTTCAAATGACAAGTTTGTTTAAATAATTTAATTAACAAATTTTATGTTTATTAAATATACTTTTTTTATTTTTAATAGGTGATATTGAATGTTTAAGAAGAATAACTTTTGGAAAGCACCTGAAAGTTTTGATAAAAATATATTCCAATTTTTTCATTTTGACTATAGTTACATCTTATTTTTAATTCTTGAGATCATTACTATCAGTAGAAAAATTATGTAAAATCTTGATTATAATGATAAAATTAATGATTTAGCTAAAATAAAGTTAAGAAAAATAACTATGGAATAAATATTTAATAATAATTTATGAGTTCTGAAAGTATTTTATTTTTTTGTTCATACAAATATCTCCAGTCCATTAACAGAACTCTCAGACATACCCAATAATAATTAAACTTTGCCCTGGCTGTATGGCTCAGTGGATTGAGTGCTGAACTGTGAAGCAAAAGGTTGCTGGTTTGATTCCCAGTCAGGACACGTGCCTGGGTTGTGGCCAAGTCCCCAGTAGGGGTATGCAAGAGGCAACCACACATTGATGTTTCTCTCCCTCTTTTTCTCCCTCTCTTCCCTTCTCTCTAAAAATAAATACATGAAATCTTTTTTAAAAAATAATTAAGCTTAGTCATCTTTGATATTTACCAAACATCAAACACATAAAAACAGGGCTCTGAACATATTTTTCAATTTTGACATTATGAAGGTAAGCCTGTCAAGGTAAAAGAACAGATTATATTTTATTTAACAGTTTGTCAGCTTGATTTCTAACTTGTAAATATTTAGATATATGTGTGCATATCTCCATTTTACTCTTGCCCAAGACCTATAAATGTTAGTAGCACATTTATGGAGATATACGCATATCTCCATAAATAAATGTGGAAAATAAAATTAACATCATATCATACAGTAAAGTGCAGCATAGGGAATATAGTCAATAATATTGGAATAGCCATGTATGGTACCACATGGGTACTAGACAAACAGGGGTGATCACTTCCTAAGTTATATAAATGCCTAACCACTATGCTGTACATCTGAAACTAATACAATATTGACTGTTAACTGTAATTAAAAGACTTAAATATACATTTTAAAAAAACACCACATCACATGCCCTGGCTGGTGTATCTCAATGGATTGAGCGTGGGCTGGGAACCAGAGGGTTGCTGGTTCAATTCCCGGTCAGGGCACATGCCTGGGTTGCGGGCCAGGTCCCCAGTGGGGGCCATGTGAGAGGCAACCACACACTGCTGTTACTATCCCTCTCTTGCCCCCACCCTTCCTCTCTCTACAGAAATAAATACAATCTTTTTTTAAAAAACTAGACAACCCAGTAGAAAAATGAGCACATTCTTGAGCTCTGAGAAGATAATATTCAAATCAACAATAAACACATAACAAGATGATCAGCCTTATTACTTTCCAGGGAAATAGACATTAAAACTGCTAGCCATAATAAGACTTATAACAATACTAAATTTTGCTGAGGATATGAAGCAACTGGAACTCCCACAATTCACTTTGGAAATTCCTTCATTACTACATACTAAAACTGAACATACACCTACCCCATGGCCTAGTAAATGTACTCCTGAATATAGGTCCAACATGAATGCACATACATGTTTGCTAAATATGCAGAAGGCTGTATAGATAGGAACGTTTGTAGCAACACCGTTCACAATATTCCCAGACTGTCAACAACCCAAATGACCATCAGCATGAAGAGATGAATAAATTGTGTGTACTTATACACCACTGAGAGTGAGGGCACCCACTCCTGTGCACGTAACGTGGATAACTTTTGTAGCATTATGTTCAGGGAAAGAAGCCAGACATTGCAGAGCACACAAAAGACATGACAGGCAAATGTCAGCTGTAGTATTAGTAGTCACGGCAGTGGGACGGTGTGGCTGGATGAGGCATGACATAATACTCTATGTCTTGATCTGGCTACTTTCACACGAGTGCATAGGGCAAAGGACACACAGTCAGGAAAGGGTCTGGTTTGATTCCCCTCACACGTTGTGCGGCTCAGCACCTGCCCAGCCAAGAACAATGTATGTCATTCCCCTCCTGTAAATTGGGTTAATCCCTGAAGGTTCTTCCCAGAATATCCTCTTGGGAATGGGAAACTGTTGGCTCCTAGCAGAAGCCCTTTGCTCATTTCCAGGACGAGGTCCCCAGAGAGGGTCACATGCCAATACTGCAGCCTCTTCCCCTTACACCCTTCTGCACCCCAGAATAATCCCTGAAGTCTGTGCTTTTTGGACCTGACAGTGGTCCTGGCTGCTCCTTCATGAGAGGATGTTTTCATTGCTTCAGTGTTTGGCAATTTTCTTTTCACAGCCTCCCAAGTGTCTTGATAAGCATCATTGGAAAATGCAGATGGAGCTTCAAGAATTTCCCCCCTCCAGCCCTGGCTGGGTGGCTCCGTCGGTTGGAGTGTCATCCCATACACCAAAAAGGCTGCAGGTTTGACTTCCACTCAAGGCACATACCTAGGTGCCAAGTTTGATCCCCAGTCCCAGTGCATATGGCAGGCAACCAATAGATGTTTCTCTCTCTCTCTCTTCCTCCCCTTCTCAAGTTAATGAAAACATGTCCTCAGGTGAGGAATAAATAAATAAATAAAATGCATATACACTTTGATAGAATAAGTTCGCTACTAGGTATACAGTGTGGCTCTCACTTATGCAAAGGACTTATGTCCGGAATTACTTATTGCAGCATTGTTTACAATCTAGATGTCCTTTACTAAGGGACTGATTAAATAAGGAGATGAATGAGTGAGTTAAAAACTAAAAAAATGACTTCCACCCCATATGCCAAGGCTGTGCACTCAATCCCAGGTCAGGGCACACACAGGAATCAACAAATATATGCATAAATGAATAAAATAACAAATGGATGTCTCTCTCTCTCCCCCTCTCTCAGATCAATAAATAAAAATTTAAAAAATAAGTGTAGAACACTGTGTTCTGCCTCCTGTGTCCTTTTAAGAAAATAGATTAAATAAGCAAGAATGACTTCCAAGGTGAAATTTTAACCCGTTGGTTAAAAGTTACATAGAGAAACTATGCCTATGTTTACATATCCCAGTAAGGACATATAAGAAACGACACTAGTGGACAACCATGAACAAACCCCATGGCCCAGCCCTATGACTCAGGGGGCCACGCCAGCTTGGGGATCAGCCGATAAAATCTGTGATAGGGAATAGTGCAAAGCCCTTTGACTGGCCTTTGTCTCCAGAAATGTCCACCCCACTGCCATGAAAAGAATTTAGGGTAGTGTAATTAGATTAAGCAACTAGGTTGGGAAGCCAGACCAGCTGGGTTTGAATTCCAGCGTGCAAACTTGGGCAAGTCATTGAACTTCTCTATGATACAATGTTCTTGCCTGAAAAATGAGAATCATAAACAGAACATATTCCAAGAGTTGTGTGTGGGGCGTGCATGAGTTAATCTATGTAGGAAATTGAGTTTCTGAGACATGGTAACGACTAAAAAAAATGTGAGCTGTTGTCAGTGTTATGAGACTGTTACAGAACAAATGGGGGGCTGGACAATATAAAAGACCCCCCTTTTCTGTACCTGGGGGTTTCCCTCCCTTACCAGGTTCACTTTGCCCACTGCCAGAGGAAAGATTCAAAAGGAAAAGAATTATTTATTTAAATACACACGGTCCTTCCCTCTCCCTCTGCCCAATCTGGGGTACTGTATTTTACACAGGCTCCCAGCACCATCTACGTGGCCCTGACTCTCACCCGAGTCACGTGGTCCCAAGCCGTGTGGTCCCGAAAAGAGACGCCCAAGCCATGTGGTCCTGAAAAAAGACGCTCAAGCTGTGTGGTCCCGAAAAGAGAGACCCAAAGGGCTGCCCCGCCTGGATATAAATCTCAGAGTCTCATTTCCGGCTCCTCCCACAATTGGCCACAGCTGCCAGCATTCAGGGCAGGTGTGGCCCTTTGGTGTGGAGCCAATTATCTCCCTCTTTGGGGGCCCCCCTCTTGGCTGCACCCTGTTACAAGACCCAGAGAGGGAAGAAAAACTCTGCTAATCTTAAGACGAGGACACTTGCTTTTCACTGTATAAACACTAGTGATCTTCCTCCTCCTTCTCCTTCTCCTCCTCCCTCTCCCCTTCCTTCCCACTAGCGTGATTTTCTTCAGGGGGAAAAATTATTCTGCCAAATTAAAAAAAAAATCCAGGTCATGGTAGATTCAAATGAACTGTCCAACTCCACCCCAAGGTACGCTGGTGCAGATCACTTATTTACTCATGGGGATGAGGGTCAGGTTCCTCTCCACGGAAGTGTTAAATTCACCCAAATTCATCTATAGCATCCCCTTTTTGTTAATTCTTCCTTAGAGCACAACATAAATTATTAAATTGGACCTCTCTTTGTTACAATCACATAGGACCATGCTGCCCTGAGAAGTCATCCAGATGATCTGACTTGGATTTGGACTGCCCTGAACGCCACAGTCCCACCTGCCCGGCCTGGGGCCCCTGTCTCTGGGCCCCTCCCTTAACTCGAGCCCACAGGTGGATGAGTGAGGTCCTTCCGTTCTTGGAAGTTTTGTTGCTCAACTGCATATAGAATTAAGTACTAATTAAAACAAAAACAAAATAACAAGTTGAAGGGTTTCTTTTGTTTGATTATCTGATTGGCAGAGATTAAAAAAACAAAGAGAGCCCTGGCTGGTGTGGCTCAGTGGACTGAGCATCAGCCTTCAAACTGAAAGGTTGCTGGTTCAATTCCCAGTCAGAGCACATGCCTGAATTTCAGGCCAGGTCCCCAGTTGGGGGTGTGTGAGAGGCACCCAATGTTTCTCGATCTCTCCCTCTCTTTCTCCCACCCTTCTCCTCTCTCTAAAAAATAAATAAATAAAATCTTAAAAAATAGAATAAAAAAAACCCCAAAGAGAAACAAGAATTCTCATACCCTATTGGTAAGCTAACCATTTTTCTGGAGGTAAACCTAGGAATATATATTAACATGTTTAACATGCCTGCCTTCTGCCTCAGCATTTCCCCTTTTGGAAATCTAACTTAAGAAAGTAATCCCGGCTCTGATTGGTGTGGCTCAGGTAGTTGGTTGTCATCTAGCAAACTGAAAGGTCGCTGGTTCGATTCCACTCAGGGCACATGCCCAGGTTTCAGCTGGATCCCCAGTCAGCGTGTGTATAAGACGCAACCGATCGATGTCTCTCTCTCACATCAGTGTTTCTCTCCATCTCTTTCTCCGTCCCTTCCCCTCTCTCTAAAAATAAGTGAAACCTTTTTTAAAAAGTAGTCCTTGAAAAAAATTATCTGGGAGGTGGAGAAAATAATCCAGGTATGCAAAGATAGTTGTATGAAGATTAAATGTAGCTTTATCCTCCTGGGGACATTTTTTTTTCATTGTTTTTAAAGAGAGAGGAAGAGAGAAAGGAAGGGAGAGAGAAACATCAATGGGAGGGAGAAGCATCGATTGGTTGCCTCCCATGGGAAACAGGACCAGGGTCTGAACTCGCAACCTCTGTATGTGCCCTGACTGGGAATTGAACCCGCAGCCCTTTGTTTGGAACAATGCTCCAACGAACTGGGCCATACCAGCCAGGACCAAATGTAGCTTTAAATGATGATAATAGAGGATTGGTTAATTAATTATGGTGTATTACATAATGGAATATTGTGCACCCATTAAAAGATTAATGGATTGATATTTATTGACATGAAAAAATATCTATTATATAAGACAGTGTTTGGCACGTGATACACATTCAATAAGTATTTACCAAATGAATAACTGCTTATATTAGGCTTAAAAGGTTATAAAACTGTATATGTTCCTATTTTTTATTTTTTAAAAATGTGGGTATCTCTGTTACACTATACAATATGTATGTATCTCTCCCCCCCGTTCTCTGCCCATCTGTCACCGATCTCCACCTTACTGTCTGAAAGTGTCTTGGAAAAATATTGACAAAACAGTGGAGAGTAGACTTGGAAGAAGTAGAGTTTTCACTTTCTACTGACTGGACTTTGGTACTGCTTAATTTTTTAATAACTAATATATGTCAATTTTATGATTCATTTACATTTTGAAAAAACAGAACCACCTTGTGAGGAATTCACAAATAAACAGGAATTCCTATGGGTGAGAGGCATGTAAATTCCTGAAATCTTCACAAGAATAGTTTGACATTAATTTTCACAATTCTTGAAAATGTGCATACCACATGATGCAGTGATCTCACTTAAAGAAATGTATACAAAGGAAGCAAACAATCCCCATTAAAATGCCTGATAGTAGCAGGCAGTTAAGTAAATTGTAATATCCACATGATGGAATCATATGCAGCCAGGAAAATGTGGTTATATTTTTGAGTGTGAAGAAAACACCGCTCACTTTTCCTACAGCCGCTGGCTCTCCTGTTCAGTGTGTGCTAATCACTGTCTCAGTGGGAGAGAAAAATGGCTTTAAGATTCACAGGTGAAGAAGGTAGTGTGAACAGATGAAAGTGAGCTCAGACCAGAAACTAGCTTTCTTTTCCCTCCCCCCCTCAACCCCCATGACTCTGGGTAAGCAAAGATAGTGACATTTAACTGACTGAGATTAATTTCTACTTCTAGGTGGAAGGGGGCTTGAAAAAATACTAACTTCAATTATGCAGAAAAATTTAAAAAGTTATAATTCTTGCACAGCTGATTTTGCATCTGATATGATTGATTCTAAGACTTTAAAACATGTGAAAGAGATTAAAAATATATCAAAATATTCATATAGTGAATTTTAAACTTTTTTAGCATTTATTTTACTTTTTAGAATGAATAAGAGTCTCACTTAGGAATGGAAAGAAGTGACCACTTCTGACCACTTTTCCTGCTTTGCTTTTAATAACATACTGTAAATGCTAAGTTCCTACTTTTTCTCACTGTGGAGGTGTTTAAACTAATAGCTATTGCCTTTGCCAATCTCATCTTTTTGACTCTGTATTAAATCCAGTTTTCTGGAGAAGTTTCTCTTAATTATGCCTGTGTTTTTGTTCCCCTAGAGAGGGCAGAAGTAGGTAGGCACAGGGACCTTGTTGATAACATAGGTAGATGTTATCATAGATAGCACATAGATAGGACATAGATGACACAAAGTTGGCTTAAAAGTGTGTGATGACAAAATATAATTATGTAGTCTCTGTGACAAAGTAGTCCATTTTCAAGAAAAATTAAGTCAGTGAAAGAAAATTGGACAGTGGTTTCCATAGAGTGTTTTAAACTATATGGATATGAGAGGAGGTATCTGGTGGTGTGAAGGTCAAAGCTGGAGGCGACGCAGAGCCCTAGCCTCAATTCTCATTGTAGTGCTGTTGCTAATTCGCTGTCTTGAGATCCTCTGAGCCCGTTTCAAAAAGGGTTTAAACCAGTGACCCGGTCAGATCTCTCAGTGTTCAGACTAGGTGACCTCGATCCAGATAATGCTATTTAATAACTTTGGAAATCTTTCTGCATGCAAGTTCTCATGTCCTTCTCAGAGCATCATATATTTTGAAAACAACAAGGTGTCTAATTTATAGATGATTAAATTGAAGAAGCCACAGGTTACAGTTGACAAGATCTCTCAGCTGGGTTGTGGGACAACAGTGATCACAATCCAGGACTTTCAGCCCCTGGAACACTACGGCAGGAAAAGCATTCAGGCAGCAAATGTGTGTCAAGTGCTTCCCAGGAGCAGGCACCAGGACAGGGGCTCATCATGGTAGTTTTAACTTCCCCCGGCCATGAAAGCAGTCTTTTATAACCTGTCTTGGAGGTGACATACCATTGTTTCTACTGAATGCTTTTGGATACACAGACCAAGGCTGATACAATGTGGGAGAGAACTACCTAAGGGCACAAATGCCAGAAGACAGTCCTTGGGGGCTCTCTTGGAAGTTGGCTACCACAGCATCTAAGAGAGAGTGGGAGGGAGAAAGAGAGGGACAGAAACATCAATATGTGATTCCCTCTAGAGAACCCCCTACTGGGAACCTGGCCTGCAATCCAGGCATGTGCCCTGACTGGGAATCAAACAGGCAACCGACCTTCTTGTTCATAGGCTGATGCTCAGTCCACTGAGCCATACCAGCCAGGGCCACAGTTTCATTTTTAAACAATGAGCGTCTACTCACTTCTGGGAATTGTAAACTTACCCATGGTTGGCCAAGCCGTATGTGATTTGAATAGGCATATGTGGCCAGGAGTGTAAATTTCCTTGCTCTCTTGGTATTTAATTTTACCACATTTTCTTTGTGCTTATCTGACATGTAGGCATTGTATACAAGGCACAGTTGGTATTTATTAGTTACTTCATTATAGGTCTCTGTTTCCCTGTTGAAGTAACTAACCTTACACAAAATCCCACCAGTTCTTGTGAGTTTACTGGTGTGTGATACTTACCTGGCAGGGCAGATACTATGATCGCGAAGGTGGTTTTCCCAGGGCGAAGCTCACCTATTGCACTCTGGGTGCGCTGACCCCTGTGATTTCCCCAAATGTGGGAAACTCGACTGCATAATTTGTGGTACTGGGGGCCTGTGTTTGCACTCTCCCCTGAGGAAAAAAATTACTCATGTGTATTTTTACATTAAATGCTTTTCTTTCCCTGAAGGGTTCCAACTCTATGTTAATGACTATGACATCTTTTTTCTGGAGTCTTTGTTCCACTGTGGGTACAAATTTATATACCGCAGTGTGTTCTGGAGGAAAACGCAGGTACCATTGCAGGCATTTGCATGCATGTAAGAATGCAGCTGTAAAATTTACTCTTAAATTTGCCTGTGCCTAAATAAAAAGCTTCTATTAGTTAACCTACAATTTGAAAATATTGTAAATTCAGGCAATTTGTTCATCCTCCAAGTCTGTTTTGAAGAGTGGATTTCTTTATCTTTGGGGGTGTCCATCCCAGGTTTAGAGAAGATAAGTCTTCCTGAACAACGGAATATTGCATGTAGGAACGAATGGGCATTGAATTATTGATATGGGGTCAATGACTAATCCGACCCGTGTTTCCTGTGTTGCTATGATACGGTAACACTGTGATATAGATGTACTGTGATATTAGAGATATTAGTTGAAATAGTATACGTACACACATAAACTGCATCTGTCTAGGGCTGGAAGTGTCTGGTTTGTGTGCAGTGAGTTGAATTTTTGGCCAATTGCAAAGAATGAGGTGGACGTGGTCTTCAGGCTCTGGGAGCACGTGGATGTGTGTGGTGCTTGAACAGGCATCTGGTTGAGATTTTATTCATATCTCTGTGCCCAGAGTTTCAAACGGTGAACAAGACACAGTTCCTGTCCCCTGTGAGTTTGTCAGGGGAAGACAGGCAAATGAAGTAGCAATTACAATACCGTGAGGAGAAGTATGATGGGGTAGATACAGGAAACTAACTCATGGAAGGAAGTCTAACTCATACATTTATTTTTAGGGGAACATGTAAATTAGTAGGCAGAGAGTAATTGAAAGCAGAAAGAAGTAGGTAATGTGGATGGAAAAAAAAAGGTTTCTGAGGAAAGTAATCCCACAGGGTGACCTGATCATAAATTCCTAACTGGGCAGGTCACGCCCCAGGCATATAACCTTTTAGTTTATCTTTGCCTGAAGCAAGCCCGGTCCATTGTTTCTGTGCATCTAGGTTGACACCTTTTGATTAAGCTGCAACCACCCTCAAGTAAACACACAATCTTGTTAACTATCCTGGTATCCAAGCCTTGCCTTCCTTTCTCCCACCTCCGTGTAATCCTCCTTACTTTTCCTCCTAATTTCAAATGCATAAAAGCAGCTACAAAACTGTTACTCTTGGGAGCATCTGAGATCTTGCTTCCTGCCATATGTCATCGGTTTGGCTCAAACAGACTCTTATAAAAATTCTCTACAGGTTTGAATGTTTCTTAGGTTGACAGTAAGAAATGGGACTAAGCACCAAAGGGGGGAAGGATTGAGAATGGGAGGTAGGGGTGGGTGGGGCAGGGGAAAGTGGTGGCAGGAAAATGGAGACAACTGTACTTGAACAACAATTTAAAAAAAAAGTCACCCTGGCTGGTATGACTCTGGACTGAGTGCCGGCCTGCAAACTGAAGGGTCGCTGGTTTGATTCCCAATCAGGGCACAAGCCTGGGTCACGGGTCAGGACCCCAGTAGGGGCCGCATGACAGGCAACCACACATTGATGTTTCTCTTCCTCTCTTTCTCCCTCCCTTCTCCTCTCTCTAGAAATAAATAAAATCTTTAAAAAAAATTTTATCATCTTTTAACTAGTCTTTATCCTAAAAATATTTGTTTCTTGTATTTGAGAATTAAACCACTCGTTTGTAATAACAGTTAGCTTGACATATTAGGAAAAATTATTCTAAAAATTCATCAACTTGTCTTAGTAATTTATTTTAGGGGTTTTCTTTGCACTTTATGAATTTTTAAAAATTTATTTTAGAGAGAGAGAGGAGGAAGAGAGAGCAAGTTAGACATTGATTTGTCATTCCACTTATTTATGCATTCATTGGTTGATTCTTGTATGTGCCGTGAAGGGGTTCAAACCCACAACCCTGGTGTATCAGGACAGCGCTGTAACCAACTGAGCTACTTGGCCAGGGCCTGCACTTTGATTTTGGAATTTGTTTTCTGGAGGCAAGGAGAAAAAAGGGAAAGTCAGTCAGTAAACACATAGTAAGAAGTGTTTTTTGTTGCTTTTACTTTCTGTTAAAAACCTGGAAAAGCTACCAAAGTTCAGGAATCGTTTGGAAATTACATTTCATCCTCATTTATTTCTCTTGACTGGCATTTGGGTGTCCAGTCTTCAGGAAATCACCACAACCCCAAGAAGTTCAGAACAATCTAAAGGGAGTCCCAAAGGACTTACCCTGGTAGTCGTGGCAATGAATCCCAGTCAGTAGCCAAGGATGTAGCTACGAGGAGAGACAGAACGACGTCCTCCTGCCAGCTCGCACACAGAGCCTGCAGGGCCCTGTGTGGTGTGAGCCAGCAGGCAGCGCACACCCACTCCCCCTGTAGCCGACTGCAAGTCTGCCCGTCAGAATGTCTGTTGTGCCCGGCTCAGCGCTGTGCAGGGGAGCCCGTGCCAAGATTGGGGTGTTTACCCAGTGCAGGTCGTTGTATGCCGAACACTTTTGTAATCATCTTGTTCACTCTGCAAAAGGGAAAATGTCATGACTGTTTTACAGATGCGACACCAGAAAAGTGTGAGGAAGGGAAGACATGGAGGCAAGAGTAGGAAGGAAAAGTTTCAAGGAGGTGACAGGAAAAGATAGCTTGATCAAATCGAAGTTTATGACAGATAAAAATAAGGAGAATGACTTTTTTTAAAGTTTTTTTTTCAGCTAAAAGCCTTTTCATGCCCCAGCTTTTCCTTTCTCTTCTCTCCTTTTCTTTTCTCTTCTGTTCTCTTTCTTTCCTTCCTTTTTTTTTTCTTTTTTCTTTTTTCTTTTTTTTATTTTGAGAGCACATTTATTAAAGCTTGGAGACAGTGAAACAAGAAAGGGCTTAAGGTAGAAGAAGCAACAGGAGAGAACCTAGGCAGGGCTGCTTTGGTTGTCTAGAAATCTTACAGAAAAGAAATGACCTGGCTGGTGTAGCTCAGTGGATTGAGCGCGGGCTGGGAACCAGAGGGTCTCGGTTCGATTCCCAGTCGGGGCACATGCCTGGGTTGCGGGCCAGGTCCCCAGTGGGGGCCACGTGAGAGGCAACCACACATTGATTTCTCTCTCTCTCTTTCTCCCTCACTTCCACTCTCTCTAAAAAAAAAAGTAAATAAATAAAGAAATGAGAGGCCATGACCAGGGAGCTCAGTTGGTTAGAGTTGCCATCCAGATACGTCAAAGTTGCAGGTTTGATCCCTGGTCAGGGCAAATCCAAGAATCAATCAATGAATGCATAAATAGGTGGAAAATAAATCAATGTCTTTATCTCTCTCTCCCTCTTTCTCCCCTAAAATCCTAAAGGAAATTTTAAAAAATGAGCTCAGGTGGGTCTGCCTTAGATCACTGGAGAGTCGGAGAAAAAGGGAGCGGTGGAGACAGAACGCAGGTTAGCTTGGTACGAGCCGCTACTGCTCATTGCTCCCTGGCTTGGCTTGTGGGTCCCGTACAGTTTAGGAGATGCACGCCTGAGCTGGAAGAGAGGGGGAAGGAAAAGGCGCAGGCATGCTTCAGGGAGAGTGAGCGCTTCCTTTATTTTTTTAAACAGCTTTATTGAAATGCAGTTTACATATCATACAATTCATCCATTTAAAATGTACAATTCAATGGCTTTAGGTATATTTACAGGTTTGCACAACTAGAGGGATGGCTCTTAAATGGGGACATATTCTTTCTTTCTTTTGGCTGGCTACTTATTTCATAATAATTATACCATTTTTAACTTAAGCCTGTTTGTTGGAAGGAATAATACTAACTCCATCATGGATTTAATTCATCCCTGAAAATGAACATGTATGCATAGTCTCGGAATCCTTCTCACCTTTCTGCCTTCCTCCAAACTTTCAAGTTAAAATAGCAAAAATAGGACCAATCCAGTTCACTTTTCTTGGAATATATATGATAAAGAGGAATGCATATTTGCTACTGAAAACAAATCCTTATGTTTTTACTTAGACAAATGAGAAGTAATAGTGTTACAGAACAGACGGGGGGTGGTGCGGAACGATATGAAAGACCTCCCTTTTTTCCCCTGGGGTTCCTTCCCCTTACCAGGTTCACTTTGCCCGCCGCCAGAGGAAAGACGTAAAAGGAAAGGAATTATTATTTATTTGGAAGTTGTACACACTGAAGTTCTTCAGAATATGCATAAATGCACACAGTTCTTCCCTCTCCCTCTGCCCCGGCTGGGATACCATATCTCATGCAGGATCCCGGCACCATCCACATGGCAAAAAGGGAGCACTTCCAAAGCCACGTGGTCCCAACAAGACACCCAAGCCATGTGGTCCCTAAAAGAGACACCCAATGGCTGCCCCACCTGGGTTTAAATCCCAGTGCCAATCTTTCTCTGCAGCCTCATTTCCAGCTCCTCCCACAATTGGCCACAGCTGCCAGCATTCAAGGCAGGTGTGGCCCTGTGGTGTGGAGCCAATTATCTCCAAGCTCTTCTGGGTCCCATTACACATCCCTCTTTGGGGGCCCCCCTCTTGGCTGCACCCTGTTACAATAGGAGAAATTACCAACAGTTTAGAGAACAATGATAAGCACAGGGAGGCTACTGCAAATTGTATGGGGCAAATTTGAAGCAGGCTTCAGGATTTTGGGGGAAAACAAGTGTAAATTCCCAGGTCTATTTTATTAGTTCAGGCACTTGACTCACCCAAACCATAGCACTTAAAATTTAAAAATATATTTTGCCCTTTCCAGCCTTTGCATGATCTGTATACTGAGCTTGCTTTATTTTAGGGGTTTACTCTTCTTTTGGCAGATCCTTTGAGTTTTCTTTAAAAAATATTTTGTATATTTGTTTTTAGAGAGAGGGAAAGGGAGGGAGAGAGAGGGGGAAAGGGAGGGAGAAAAAGAGGGAGAGAAACATTGATCAGTTGCCTCTCAGAACGTCCCCAAATGGGGACCTGGTCCACAACCTAGGCATGTGCCCTGACGGGAATCGAACAGGGACTTTTTGGTTTGTAGGACGATGCTCAACCCACCAGGCCACACCAGTCAGGGTCTTTTTGAGTTTTTGAATGGTAGAAATGCTATGCTTGAAGCCCAAACTTAAATCCAGAGCCCTCCCTCCCCTCCTCAAATTGATACCATGTCCTCTTGGCGGTGGTAGGACCCAGCAATGAAAAAGTCAAGTACTGGCTTCTGTCGGTTTTTTAAACAGTGAAAGTGGAGCTACAAATCCCACGATGCGTGGAACGGTTCCCTATAGGCTCCCACGCTTGCGTTCTAGACGAGGGAGAAAGGAAAAGCTGGAGTCCTCTTCTCCAGCTACTTGCTTGACCACCATCTGTAGAGTGGTCAAGCAAATCTATTTTATCTATCTATCTATTATCCTATCTATTTATGATAATACAAGTGAGAAGCGGAATTTAAGAATCCTCTCCTAGTAGACATAAGGCTCCAGTGCTGGAAGGCTGCTGAGCTTAGCTTTCTGTGAACTGGGTAACAAACTGCAAGAAAAACGACAGCATTCCCTCTGCAAAATGTTCAAACCTTTATCTTTTTCAGCACATCAGAGATACGTTTCCATTACTCAGAAAGTTTTCCTGGTGCAGAGGAATCAAATATCCATGAAAGCTAAACAAAGAGACTTGAGAAGTGAGAAGGTATAACAGGAACCTCATTGTGACACTGTTTGCTAGAAAGATGAATTCACTTTAAAGCAAGTCCATCTTGGGATCTACCCCAAGGTATCCAGTTACTGAAATACCAAAAAGGCCTTGTGAAGTGGTGGCTTGGATTCTGAATGTTAAGATCTATCTTCTTGAATTTCCCAACGCCCGTTTTCACCCAGAATTTCCCCTGGGTCTGCCCCTTGTTTCTCTTCCCACTTGACTCTCTTCTCTTGCTCATCAAAGTGGCTTGGAGGTTTGAGAAACTAAACGTAGCTTTAGAGCTCTGAAAATCTTAGTTTAATAGTTAACAGTACTGTACTGTACACTTAAAACTTTGTAAGAATGATGTTTTGTTATATGTCTTTTTTACCACAATATAAAACAATGATTTATGAAAAAATAAATAGTCCTGACCGAGTAGCTCATTTGGTTGGAACATCGTCTCCATGCACCACGGTTGCAGGTTCAATCCCCGGTCGGGGCACATGCAGGGATCAACCTATGAATGCATCAGTGGGTGGAATAACAAATCAATCTCTTCTCTCCCTCCAATCAATTAATGAAAAGTTTAAAAAAATTAAATAAAAAGCTCTGGCTGGTGTGGCTCAGTGGATTGAGTGCTGGCCTGAAAACCAAAGGGTAGGCAGTTTACTTCCCAGTCAGGGCACATGCCTGGGTTGCAGGCCACATCCCCAGCTGGGGGAATGCAACAGGCAATGAGTCAATGTTTCTTGTACACATCGATGTTTCTCTCCCTTTCTCCCTCCCCTCTCTCTAAAAATAAATAAAATCTTTTTAAAAATACAAGGAAAATAACCCCCCAAAAGTTAATAAAAAATAAAAATGTTAGCTTAATGTACTAGAATAAACAATTCTCAATATTAAATTAGGTTATCAATATCTAATAAATGCACCAGGGAACAGGACACCACTGAACTTAATCCCTAGAGTAGACATTGAAATACAATTTTTTAAAAAATGGTTGCTATGAAAGGTCCCTTAATATTAGTTTCTGTGTCATTATTTTTTCTTTAAGAAGCTAAAATGCAGAACTTTTGAATAAGGATGAAAAGTTGAGCCCATGGTTTTCTTTTTTTAAAGTGAAAATTATGCCAGGCAGTGGGTCCAGGACTTGGTAGCTGGTGGTGAAAGAAAACCCTTGATTGCATCCTTGTGCTGGGACCGTTGCCAGTGGCAGCTGTCACTCAATGGCACAGAGAGGGGAAAAAAAGAAAGAGGAAAAGAAAATGATGCATTCATGGAACTATAAGAGTAGCTTTAAATATCAATGGTCTTGTCATGCTCTCCCAAGTCAATTTTTTCCCCCTTATACTTAAATTTAAGAAAAAGGGCAGAGTTGAACCCTCACTAGAAAAGTAGACTTGGTAGGAAGTTCTAGGATGTTCTGACATTGAAAATATTCACGTTAGTTTTCTACAAAGCAAGGGCAAAGGTTAAGAAGGCATTTTTAAACCAGCTGAAATTCTTTGCACTATACATTGTTTATAAAAAACACCTACCATTTTCTGGAAAGCACTCTTCCTGTGATTGATCCACACATTTTTTCACACATCTGTTCACAGTTGATACTTCGAGGAAGGACATCTGACCCAAATTAGGATAATCAGAGATCTCTTAGAGGATTTGTGAATTGCACAGCAAATGTCTCTTTAGAGGCAGACTTGGGATTTGGATGCTGCCAGCTTTTATTTTTTATTTTAGAGAGAGGAGGGGGTGAGACAGAGAGAAACATCATGCTTATTTATGCATTCATTGGTTGCTTCTCTTATGTACCCTGGCCAGAGATGGAATCTGCGACCTTGGTGCATGGGGAAGACGCTCTAAACAACTGAGCTACCCTGCCAGGGCTCACCAGCACTTGTTTATGTGACCAGTTCCAGAGGAGAGCGCCAACAATCAGAGGTGGCAGTCTTAGGGTTGTGCCAGTCCAGGGTTCCTGATATCCTGAGGTTTACAGTGGAGGTTGGCTGTAATACTCATCTGGTCCTTATTATGTACCAGATATTCACCTCTAGGTGTTTTTCATGTTTCTCATTTAACCCTGAAAATCCCATGAGATAAATACCATCATTATCATCTTCCTAAGTTTATAAGTAAAAATATTGAGGCAGAGGGAGTTTAAGTAACTACAGTAAATAGCTGAGCTGGGGGGGGGAGGAGAGGGGAAAATCATTAAAAATAATAGTTGAGCTGGGATCCAAATCCAGAGTCAAATCCAGAGCCAGTGCCCTGAATGCACTGTTGTGTTGTCTCTTAGCCAGTGATTCCCTTGGCAAAGTGAGTTTGAGTTGGCGATCTCCCACATTCAGCCAAATGACGTAACATGTCTCGCAGGAATACGAAGTACAGTTGACGCTCGAGCAGAGGGGTTGGGGCACTGACACTCTCCTAACCCCATACTGTCAAAAATCCATGAAGAACTTTCGACTCTTCCAAAACTTGTTTCTTGGTATTCACCGGAGATTGATGCAAGTACCACCCCCCACCCCACTGTCCCAATGATATCCGAATCTGTGGATGTTTGAGTCCCCTATATAAAACAGTGTAGATCAACGTGTACAATCGACTTTTGCAGGCCCCCAACTACAGACTAAAAACAGTCCATGTATTCACTGAAAAAAAAATTCTGTGTATATGTGGGCCTGCGCAGTTCAGACTGTGTCGTTCAAGGGTCAACTGTCATAAACACAGGAATCAAAGGAACACCTCAGTCTCAGTGTCTCCAGAGCCACTTGACTATCTCCCACCTCGAGCTTCTCTTCCTCTTCTCACTAACTGGCATTTTCATCCATCCACGATGAAATGAAACCTTGGAGTCATTCTGGTTCCATTTCTTCCCAACCTCCACATCACCTCATTTTATATCCCAAACCTCTTTATTCTACAAACACATATTGGCAAAACCCTGTTTTCTAACCAGTTCTTCTCTTCATTCCCACAGCTAATACCCCAGAGTTCAAGTAAATAGCCTTGACCTTCTGTAACCCTTTTAGTTTCCTCCCCTGTAAAATGGGGTCCATCATACCTACCACCCCACAGGACTATTCTGGGGATTAAATAAGATGAAGTGAAAAGCACACTTAGCATAGAAGTCAACAACTGTCAGGTATTTCCTCCAGGAACTAAATAAGCCTCATAGGTGCTCATGGAGATTTTCATTGTTTGCTTTTATAGCGAAAACATGAGCTGTAATGGAAACATAAAGGCTCTAAATGAATACAGTGTCTATTTTTGTACTTCTCCAGGTGATCCATACGATTGCCTGCAGAAATCTTTCAACATAACATAAACTCTTACCACACACACACACACACACAAAATCCCACCCCAAACCCCAACAACCCTCAATCCCCCTCCTTAATTATTCTCTAGTGAGATAAGTTAATGATTGTCATGTAGCTGAGAAGTACAGCACATTCATAGGAGACTATGTTCAGATTAGGGATCAAGCTATAAATAGTATTAGCAAGATAAATCGGCACCTTCGAAAAATTCCTTGATTATATCAAATCAACTACTGGATTGTATCTGATTAAAATTGTGGTAAGTTTTCAAAATTGCTCCCCATGTTCAATGAAAGCTTCTTCTTTCAACGAAAGATAAAAGACACTAAGACCATATGGGCTACATACAAATCCACACATCATTCATACTCTGCTTCAGGTTAGAGATTCTTTTTATTTATTTATTTATTTATTTTCAGAGAGAGTAGAAGAGAGAGAGAAAGAGCAATGTGTGGTTGCCTCTCACATGGCCCCCACCGGGGACCTGGCCGGCAACCCAGGCATGCGCCCCAACCGGGAATCGAACCAGGACCCTCCGGTTCCCAGCCCGCACCCAGTCCACTGAGCTACACCAGCTGGGGCTCAGATTAGAGATTCTTATCTTTAGCTTGACACCCAATTTTCATGCCAGTTTAATAAAACAAAAATTATGTATATTGTAAAAGTCAAATATAATGTTGAGAGCCATTCAGCTTTATCCCTTAAAATACACATCTATGCACACACAGAGAACTGTTAAAGTAAAATTAAGCACCATTCATTAGCCTTCTGGGGAACGCAGTCAAAACATATGAGGCCAGCCAGAAGCCTGGTGGAATGTTTAAGACAAACAAAACGAACCTGAGCTCTTTGTTCTTTGTGTGACAGAAAGAGAAAAGGAAAATCTAATAACCATCAAGCGCAAGCTCATGACTTCCTCACATTTTCTTTCCAACATGTATCTTCATTGCCTACTTAAGGTTCAAGAACTTGATAGGATAGGGAGACAATACGGTTCCCCTGAAGGACTACTTCCCCTTACTGATTCTGACATCTTCCCACGACTGTCTGTGCTGTTGACGACACAAATACCCTGTGCAGTATGGGGTCCTGTCAGAATCACCGAGAACCGATCTCTGGTTTATAAACAAGGGACATTCACTTACCTTCAGTTACAGAAGGAAAGCACATGGTCAGGGGTGGGGCAGGGAGTAGTGAGGGATCATGATATTAAAACTTCAGAGGTTTTCATCGTAGCTTTTATAATAAACTCCAGGTCAGTGTCCCCTTCTGACTCAATGGTATGAAACTCGGGGATCTTTCCAAACCAAAATTTGTCCAGGTGTTCAGATTCTAGGCCATTAATGAAAAAGTTTTATCTACTGGTTAACTGTTTTTTGTAGTGGTGTATGATTATTTTCTTTGATCCACAGGATTAGGGAAACTTGGCTACGTACACATCTGACCTCTTCACTTTGATGTTAATGTCCACACTGGAGAACAAAAATCAGAAACCTTCACCATGCCCTGGCCAATATGCCTCAGTTGGTTGGAGCATAGTCCTGATGTGCTCAAGAGTTGGAAAATTTCAGGGTTGTTTTTTTTTTAAGATTTTATTTTTAGACAGAGGGGAAGGAAAAGAGAAACATCAGTGTGTGGTTGCCTCTCACATGCCCCCTACTGGGCACGTGCCCAGACTGGGAATCGAATCAGCAACCCTTTGGTTCACAGGCCGACGATGAATCCACTGAGCCACACCAGCCACGGTGGAGAGTTTTAGTTTTAAGTAATAGTTAATAAGCCTAGTAATTAATGCATGTAAAAAGCTACTGTCTCAGGAACTGAAGGTATAACCCACCTTGACTCCAGAAGACCACAAGTAGTTCTACTTTTGTGCCCCAGGAGGACTACAAGCCATCGAGACGGTGTCTGAGCCACTGTGCCCAGGGCACAGATACAGAATCACTGCTCAGCACATGAAGGAATGCTAGGAAGACTGCTGGACAGCAGCTTTTTTACCTGATTAAACTTTTCCCTGAATTCCAACCCCCTTACCCACGCTTTCTTTCTCCTTATAAAAAGGGTCAGTTTGAACTGAAATGTAAGATTCTCTTTTAGGGCACATGACCTGCCATCTTCTCAACTTGCTGGCCAGCTGCATAAAGTGCCCATAAAAATTCAATCCCTGTCTGTTTATTGGTTCTGGTGGTGACAGGCAGCACCAGTGTCAATTTTTCCATCTTCCGTCCCATAACCAGAAGATTGCATATTCAATTCCCAGGCAAGACACACACCTAGATGGTGGGTTTGATACCTCCTCTGGGCACAGGGGAGGCAACCCATCAATGTTTCTCTCTCTCCCTTCCTCACTCTTTAAAAGCAATAACAAAAAACCATCACAATACCCAACAAAATCTCTGATTAAAGATCTGATTATAAAGATGACTCAATAAAAATTTAAATAATAAATCATGTCACACTACAAACAGTGGGAGAAAACATATGCAAAAAAACCTTAAGTGTTAACATTCTTATTAGAAAAGGAACTCCTTACAGAAAGGGGGTTTCTGGACCCAGTTCTGGGGGGTGTGGTGTGTGGTGTGTGGTGTGTGGTGTGTGTGTGTGTGTGTGTGTGTGTGTGTAGGCTCCCCACACAAACAAGCAATTCCTGGGTGCCAGCAGGGTGTCCAAGAACTAAACTCGTGGACTTCACCAAGATGGCGGTGTAGGTGGACGCACTGCACCGCCGCTTACAACCAGAGTTTAAACAATGAACTCAATAGCGAAAAATAAACAACCAGAACAGACAGAATCGAACTGAAGGGAAGTCCGACACCCAGGAAGTTGGGGAGGACATACATCCAGGCCGGTAAGCGGGGCAGAACCGAGCGGAGGAGCAGAGTGAGAGGCAGTTTGCCCGGAGGAACTCACCCCGGGAGCGCCTAAACAAAGTGCTACCCCGAGCAACGGGTGAACCTCGCAGGCCGGTGGCGTAACCGGAGAGGCCAGTGGGAACCAGCAGGGCCGAGACTGGCAGAAAAGGCAGTGCGGAACTGGGGAGCAGAGGGTAATAGGGAGTGGCAGTGAACGGCAGACGCCATTGCCTCCCAGGCCCCGCCCCCAGAGGAAACATCACAACAAAGCGACCCAGGTTACCAGGCACCGACAAACACCTAAGACTCCAACAGGTGCGCCGAGATAAAAAAGAATGAAAATGGCCAAAATGAAAGATCAGAACAAATTACAACTAACGGACGAAGAGATAGCCAAATTAACAGGTGCCCAGTTTAAAACACTGGTAATCAGGATGCTCACAAAACTGGAAGAAATAGTTGAACAAATGAACAATATGATAAAGATAATGGAGGAAGATTTACAGGGAACCAATAGGGAAAAAAAGGAAGCCGGGACTCAAACCAATGGGGTGGACCGGAAGGAAGAAACAAGAACTCAAAAAAGTGAGGAGGGACTCAGGAACCTCAGAGACGTTTGTAAACGACCCAACATCTGGATCATAGGGCTGCCAGAAGGACAAGAGGAACACCAAGAAATTTAATGTATTTTTGAAAGATAATGAAGGAAAACTTCCCAGATCTGGCAACGGAAATAGGCTTCCTGGAAATCCAAGAAGCTCAGAGAACCCCAAAGAAGCGGGACCCAAAGAGGAACACACCAAGGCACATCATAATTACATTACCCAAGGTCAAGAATAAGGAAAGAATCTTGCAAGCAGCAAGAGAAAAGGAGACACTTACCTACAAAGGAATTGCCATAAGACTGTCAGCGGATTTCTCTAAGGAGACCTTCCAAGCAAGAAGGGGCTGGAGAGAAATATTTCAAATCATGAAAAGCAAGGGCCTACAACCAAGAATAATCTGTCATTTAGAATGGAAGGGCAGATCAAGTGCTTCTCAGATAAGGTCAAGTTCAAGGAGTACATCATCACGCAGCCTTTACTATATGAAATGTTAAGAG
>PVJI01007259.1:0-79522 GCA_004026765.1 Micronycteris hirsuta | reverse complement strand
CCTCCCACCCCTGCCTCCCTCCTCCCCCTTAGTTCTGTCCCTGTGTCCTCTATAGTGGTTCCTGAAAACCCTTCTCCCCATTGTCCCCTCCCCCTCCCCTCTGGCTATTGTTAGATCGTTCTTAATTTCAATGTCTCTGGTTATATTTTGCTTGCTTTTTTCTTTTGTTGATTATGTTCTAGTTAAAGGTGAGATCATATGGTATGTGTCCCTCACTGCCCGGCTAACTTTGCTTAGCATAATGCTCTCCAGTTCCATCCATTCTGTTGCAAAGGGTATAAGCTCCTTCTTCCTCTCTGCTGCGTAGAATTCCATTGTGTAAATGTACCATAGTTTCTTGATCCACTCATTTGTAGATGGGCCATTTGCCTTTTTGTTGCTTGTGGCAAGACCACAATCTGCTAAATTCAACCCTCTCCCTATTCCGCCCCTGAATGTGGCCCCAGGAAGAACATACATTCAGGCCTGTGGGTTTCATATTCAGTTCTTGCCTACTTACCTCAAGTGAGCCCTTGGTGCAGCCCAGAAACATGTCCACTTCCCCTGCCCGTTCATTGTCCACCTTTCCTAAAGGACAGTGTGATATCTTGGCTCCCTAAACTTCCTGTATCTCCTTCCCCAATCTTGCAGCTGATGAACTTGCTTCCTATTTCAGTGGGAAAAAATGGAAGCAATCAGAAGAGAGCTTCTACAAGTACCCCTACCTACATCTGTGCCCTCATAGGCCCAGATCTGGGCTTTTCCTCTAGATCTGATTGACATTTGGGACTGGGTAGTTCTTGATCGTGGGGAACTGACCTACGTATCATTGAATGTTTCACAGCATCCCTAGCCTCTGCTCACCGGATACCCACAGCACACCTCCCTCCGTGGAGATAACCCAAAATATCCCCTGGGGGAACGAAATCTTAGGGGCTGTTGGAATGTCTGCAGACACTTTTTGTTGCCATGACTGGGGGAGGGATTGGGGCGCTACTGGCTTCTAGAGGGTAGAGACCAGGGATGCGGTAAAACATCCTGCATTGCACAGGACAGCACCTACTTACCTGGTCCCAAATGTCCATAGTGCCATGGTTGAAAAATCCTGCCCTAGATGAATTGTCTACTTTCCCATCAAAACCCAGCCCTCCACCTGCTCCTGCATGAGTCAAAGGCAACTCCATGGCATGTCACACACGTACTGTTTTGACATTGTGTTTAATCTGCTCACCAGCTACAGAGGTACTGCCCAGTCTTCCAGTCTCCTGATTAAGGTTTATTATCACATGTCTCTAATATGTCTGGAAGCGCAGTGTTTGGCAGTGTGGGAGTTTTACAAAGAAGTATATGCTATGGCCTCATCTCAAGGAGTTTGAAGAACATTAATTAACCCAAAGGACTCATTTGTTACACGAAGTTAATGGCTGATAATGGTTTTATGTAGTTTTCCTAACTTAGGATGTTATTGGATTTTAATTAGACCCTGTCTCCTCTCTCTTAAAAAAGAAACTCAAAAGTGGAGAAGGCAGAGGGAAGGGGGCATGGTGACAGGCAGAAACCTGCCTACCTATAATCCCCCAAGTCCCCCCCAACATGTTCAACGAGCTTAGACTTGATAGAGACAGCCACTACACAGAGAAAAGAGATGAGCTCAAAATACTTTGTCTCCCCTTCCCTTATTTATCTGTCTTGAGATGCCTCTAGTTTTTAAAGTCACTCTTCTGGGACTTTAAATGAGCACAGAACAATTTAGCCGCTCCTCACTCCTACAGAACCCCACTTAAAAGAAAATGTCTGATAACGGTGTCTAGCCAGTGATAATTGGTGACAGAAATGAAATTGGCTACTCCCTCCACTTCGCCAGCACTCAGTGTCCTCTTTAGATTTTCAAGTGGATTCAACTGTGCACACAATGGGACTTGCCTCTAAGCTTGATGGGAAGATTTCAAGAGCAGTGCAGGTGTTAAGCAAACTTCATATAATGTATTTTTATTAGTGATTTTGGGGATACAATTAGGGTATAGTCTGAAGGCTATATGTAATAATAAAACCAAAACTAATTAGTAGGTTAACTCAGAAGCTGTCTGAAGACTAGTAGCTTTCCTCTGCTAAATCTTGTGAAAATGAAGTGGATTCTATTTTGTGCAGATTGAGCAGGCTGCCATGACAACTATCTGAACATTACTTCAGTGTTAGTCATAGGTTTCCAGTGTCTGGCTGTGGGTCCAATGTTTATTCTAAAACCCAGATGCACATCTATTCTTAAAGGAGTTCTCCTGAACATATTTACAAAAAACAGAAGCTAGGTGGTTTTATTTATTTATTTATTTGGGGGGAAGAGAAATTTGAATGAATTTACACAATTGCAAATTGTAGATTTTATTGCTGTTCTTTTCTTTTGGGGAGGTGATTTGGGTATGAATTTATGTTGTACCTGACTATAGATTTGATTAAATAGACACACTAGAGCAGAGTTTGGAAAGTTCCCCTCAAGGTATGTAATCTTTATGTTAAATTCTTCTTCTTCTTTTTCATCTAACAGCATCAGAAGAAATCTGTGGTTGCAAGTGACAGAGGATTCAGCCCAAACCGAGTTAGCAAAACCAGTCTCAGGTGAATCTGACTTGAAAATTCCAAAGGTAAAATTTCATCCAGAGATTTACAATGGAGGGCTGAAGCTCCATTTGCCTGCCTTTCTCTTGGTCTGCCTTTCTCCGTGTATCAGTTGCACCCCCTAGACTGGCTCTCTTCATGGTAACAGCCTTGCTCAGGGCACTGCATTTGGGGGAAGACTGAGTTTGTGTCCTAGGGCTCTCTCTCCCCAGGAGCCCTGAGATTCACTGGTATTGCCTGTCTTTAGCTACAAGGAGCACACAGGAATGTTCCCTTTTGCCAGAAGAGGATGTGCTAACTGCCCTAGGCCTAAGTTAGGTGCCCATCCCTAGACAGTCTCTGTTGCTTTGGAAGTAGGCTCATGCTAATTGGCATAAACCCATCAGGGCCCACACTTGGAGTGTGTGGGCGGGTGGGGTCAATCTCATGCAAACCACAGGGTTGAGAATAGGGAGAGGGTTGATTTCAAAAAGGAAATTTAGGGCACGACTGCAAGAAAATGGAGGGAATATTTAGTAGCCACCTGGTTAGGGACCAGAAGGCTGGGAAAATAATAATAATAGTAACTAACATTTATTGAATAACTATGATCCCAGGCACCCAAACTGCTTTACAGGTGTATTAGAGATGTGTGTGGCTGCATGTAATAGGGTAAATGAAGTAGCAGAGGCTTAACACAGAGGGTTGGTTTTTATCTCATGTGCTACGGAGTCAGGAAAGAAGCAGCTTCACGCTGTCATCATGTCACCCTCCTCTCGTGTTTCCGCAGCATCATTCACGGATGGAGGCTGTTTTCCTAATGTACTCAAGAGGACTGCTTCTACTGAAGGCATTGTGTCCTGGTTCCAGGAAGGATGGGGGAAGGGCAAAGAGGAAAGGGCTCATGACAGCTGGTCTCGTATTTTTTTTTTTTAGGAAAATAGCTTTTCTGGAAGTGTCAGCCAGTAGATTTCTGCTTATATTGTGTTGGCCAGAACTGTGCCACACGAGTAGCATGAACAGCAAGGGAAACTAGCAAATCAAGTTTTGTAGGCTAAACCCACTGCCACCTAGAACACAATTGGGGTTTTGTTGGTAAGAAAGAAAGGGAGAATGGATATTGGTTAAGGCAACTATTGTATCAGTGGCTGCCACAGTGTGTATTAACTCATTTATTCCTTATATCAACCCAGTGTGGTGGGTACTATTACTGTCCTGGTTTTCTAAGAAACAGGCACAGACAATTTATGTAATTTTCCCAAGCTCACACATAGCTGCTAAGGGATGGAGCTAGAATATGACTCCAAGCTATGTGACTCTAGAACCACATTCTATTAGGTTCCCAGCACATCCTGACCCACAGGCTAGACCACATTTCTTCTCTAGGATGTGTATCCACTCAGAAATTGTAGGCCTCTCCTAGAAATGGTAGTTAATATTTGCTTAGTACTTTATAGCTTATGAAGAATTTTCCACTTAGATTATTCCATTTATATATTATTATCCTCATTTCTTAAATGAGAAAACTGAGGCTCAGAGAAGTTATATAAGTTGCCCAAGTTCCCTAGGTTGTACTTGGCAGAGCTGACATTTCCTTGAAATGTCAAGATCTTATTCCTGGTTCCCTATCCCAATTCTCCACTCTTTTTCATGCACCGAAGACTTCATTTTTAATTTTGTTTACATGTCAATATTTTGCTGTAGCCCCTATATTAACTTCACAGTTTTCTCAGGAAAAGCAATTCAGAGGAATCTTGGGTCTCTCACCAACTCATTTCCAGTGTCCTTTGCACTAAGCCACACCGCCAGGAACATGGCACAGTAGGAATTGTCTTCTGTAGTAAGAAACAGAGACCTGAAAAGGGAGGTTATTTTTATCTCACACACTAGAAAATCCAGAGCTTCATTCATAATATGAAAGTGTTCACTGCAAAAAGCTCTTACCTACCTATTTAAGTAAAAGAGTCATTAAACATATTGACATTTCCCGGCCTTACTTACATCAGGTTAATTTATATTATGTTCCTTTAAAAGTGCTATATTAATCAGAGTTTTTGCTAAGTCAGAATGACAGTCCTAGGTTAGTGAAGTTTCACTACATTACTGACACCTCAGTTTGCTCATAATCGGCATTTCTCTCATCCTTTCCAAATATTTGAAATCTACTGAACTGACCAAACAGCGTAAGAATGTTGTGCAATATATATACTTTGACTTTAAAAGTCACGAGGAGGAGGGGCTGAAAAAGAGATAGTGATTCAAACAAATAAAAATCACACTGTGCTGTAGCGCAATGCCACTCAAAGTATATTTCACTGTCACCTGGAAGCTTAATAGAAATACAGACTCATGAGCGCCACTCCAGACCTACTGAATGAGAACCTCTAAGGGGCTGGGCCCAAGAATCCGTGTGTTAACAAGCCCCCAGGTGACTTATAAACACATTATAGTTTGAGAAGCACTGTTTTAGAGAGTTTTATGGAAATGTGCACTCTTTGGAATATTTACGAAAACACTAACTTCGGCTTTAGTAAACTGAGACCTAGCTATGAAGCCCTGGATTCTCCTCTGAAAGTCTCCAGATCATGAACTCCACTTACCCGTTACAGGTCACTGAGCCTTAACTCAAGTGTATGCTAGACTCCATCCTTTCAACACCACCTACTTAATCTGTGTTCACCTTGCAGATGTCAGTTCAAAGGTTACTTCCTCAGAGAAGCTATTTTCCGTGACCTCCTGATTGACTCTCATGAAACACATATTTCTTTGCAATTTTACATTTATTTTTATAATTTTTAAAAAGATTTTATTTATTTATTTTTAGACTGAAGGGAAAGGAGGGAGAAAGAGAGGGAGAGAAACATCAATGTGTGGTTGCCTCTCACGTGGCCCCCACTGGGGACCTGGCCTGCAACCGAGGCATGTACCCTGACTGGGAATCGAACTGGTAACCCTTTGGTTCGCAGCCCGCGCTCAATCTACTGAGCTACAAGAGCCAGGGCAATTTTTATGATTTTTTTGATGAATGTTTACTTCCCTCACTAGGCTATAAACTTCATGAGGGAAGAGACTTTGTCAATTCTATTAACTGATATATCCCCAGGGTCTAGAACAGTGCCTGACACATAGTAGATGCTCGATAAATATTTGTTAAATGAGTATATGAATGAAACCAAGACAAAATAAAATGCTCAAAGACAATTATTTTAAAACTTTTCCAAAGTCTTCACCATAAGCTCTTAATCATCTGAGGCAATAATAGTAAGGGTTTTGAAAAGAAAGCCACAGATCATTCCCAGGCCTTGTTTTAGTTAATACTTTCAACATTTCTCCAAGAAACCAACTGTTCTTTGTTCGTTTTAAAGATTTTGTTTATTTAATTTTAGAGAGAGGGGAAGGGAGGGAGAAAAAGAGGGAGAGAAACATCAACATGTGGTTGCCTCTCTTGTGTACCCCCACAGGGGACCTGGCCCACAAGCTAGGCATGTGCCCTGACTGGGAATCGAACCAGCGACCCTTGGGTTTGCAAGCTGGTGTTCAATCCACTGAACCATACCAGCTGGGGCTGTTCTTTGTTTTCTATGTTTATGAATACAAAAATGGTTGACATAAGGTGGGTAATGGTGACAAAAAGAAAGCTTAAAAAACCTTGTACTTGCCTTTCCAATAACCAGGAAGTGGGTTTTGCATGCAGGTTGTGTTGTTCGCATTATATGGCAAGGTGGTGATGTCATAATTGCATCTGACATCATGGGTTGCCAAGGCAACCAACTGAAGAATCACTATATAATCATCAGCCTCTGGTAAACTCAGTTGAGGCTGAGGAGTCCTCTTCAAGTAACATCCATAAGCATCAGGACGGATTGAATCCTGAGCCTCCAGCCCAGGCTGAAAGATTCACCAACCAGCCAAGTGAGTATCTAGGAGTGTGGAACTGATAAAACTTGAACGGGTAAGAACTCTTAAAGGACAAGATGAATTGAATGCAATCTGGGTAGCTATGGAAACATGTTTGAAAGTTAACCTTCTTCCTCTGTTTAGTTGTTTGGGCAGCTAATGAGGGCTTTATGTTTTGTGTATGGTGTCTATTGTACTTTTTGGTGTTTATTGTACTTTAATATGTATTATATTGGAGCTATATTTGTAGAGTGGAATTGGGTAACTTTGATGTAATGGAAAGAGTACTGGCCACCCAGTCATAAGACTGTGACATTGTAGAGCCATCTAACCTCTCCTCTAAAATAGTGGGCCTTTCTGAACAAGTCCAAAGGACCATACTATCTTGCCACAAGTCATAAGACTGTGACGTTGGGGAGCCACCTAATCTCTTTTATGAAATGGAGCCCTGGCTGATGTGGCTGAGTGGATTGAGTGCCATTTTGCGAACTGAAAGTTTGCTGGTTTGGTTCCCAGTCAAGGCACGTGCCTGGGTAGTGGGCTAGGTCCCCAGTTGGGGGCATGTGAGAGACAACTGATCAATGTTTCGCTCCCTCTCTATCTCCCTTCCCCTCTCTCTAAAAATAAATAAATAAAATATTTAAAAAAATAAATAAAATGGAGAGCATTTCTGAGCAAGTCCAAAGGACCATAGTATCCTGCCACAAGTCAAAGACTGACGTTGAGGACTCATCTAACCTCTCCTATAAAATGGAAAGCCTTTCTTTCTTTCCTGTTTTTCTAAGAAAGAGGAGAAGAAAGAGAGGACGAGAAACATCAATGGGAGAGAGAACCATTGATTGGTTGCCTCTTGTGTACACCCCAACTGGGGACTGAACCTGCAACCTAGACATGTGCCCTGACTGGGAGTTGAGCCCATGACCTTTCAGTTCACAGGATGACACCCAGCCAACTGAGCCACACCAGCCAGGGCAAGGCATTTCTGAACAAGTCTAAAGGGTCACCTGATACAGAGTTCTGGGCCGAGAATCTCATGGTGGTCTTGGAAGGGGACTTTACCATCTGTGCCTAGATCAGTTTTGGCTAATTCCCAGTGCTTTGACATGGGAGGGAATTGCATAAATTTATAGTTTTTGTTTTACTTATGTCTTTGAATGACAGATTACAGTCCCTGAAAAAGGAAAATCAGAATTTCCATTGTTCTGTCATTGATTCCTGCTAGACGACAAACTGAGCTACTGCAAAACAGGAGCACATGCAAGCTAAAGGGACAGATTGTGGCAATATTTAAAAATATCACAACTCTCTAAATAAGAACCAGCTCTGGTAAGCAGATTTGGAATTCACACAAAACACCCATAGCTCTGAAAATCTGAATTGCACGTTGCCACGGCGCATTACTTCTGTGCAGTAATTATAGATGAAGTTACACTGGACTCTATGGTAATACCTGTCTTCTTTGATATACAGACATCCCTCTCTCCTGGGCCTCTTCCTTTCCAGATTGCTCCTTTGTTCACACCTAGCGTCTCTATTCCCCTGAGTTCTGCTTTTTCCCCTATTGCCTTCTTACTCTGTGAGCTCTCCCTGACTATTTTATCATCTCTAATCACTTCAACTGTTATTGGTACCCTGATGACCTCTTTAATCAGAATCTGATTTATTTCTTGGGCTCTAAATGCCAGCTTCTACTGTACATAGAACATTTCAGCTCATTACTTTTTCTCCACCATAAACAAACTTGTCCCCTTTCATGTCCTACCCCATACCTGTTAATACTCTTCTGCAATTAGTGGCACCGCCCATTAGACTATAAATTACAGGAGAGCGGGGACTGCTACTGTACCTTTAGCACCCAGCATTGTGCCTGGCACAAGGCAGATACCTAGTAAATAGTGTTAAATAAGTGATGAACCCATTTATTATCCCAAACTAGTTACCTTGGAATCAATTATTTTTGATAACTTCCATCTCCTTTGCTCCCTATACATAGTCTGGGACCAGTGGCATTTTGTACCTGAAAGCCTTTTCCATTTGTCCCCTCCTCTCCCTCCCTGCTGTGAGGGCTTTAATTCAGCCCTTATATCTGTCTCCTGGATTGTGGCAGGAGCTCCCTCATTGATCTTCTTATGTCTGGCTTTTCCCCAGTTCATCACTGTCTGATCCTCAGGGTGACCTTCCTAAAGTTTGAATCTAATCAGACTACTCTCAGGGTCCCTTTCACTCAGAGTTTACAATCTGGCAGTCTCACATGGGATCCATGGAGTTTGTACAATGTTTTGAGAAAATGAGAATTACATTGCTTCTAAGATGCACATTTTTTCACATTTTAGCACCTCTGAAATTGGAATGTGTCCTAAAATCAGTGGAATGTCATAGTTTGATGGGTGGCTTTTTTATTGGTACATAAAATAGTGATGCACGTTATAATCAATGGCATCTTAAATTTGCAGAAATATACTCATACTCACATTTAAAAATAGGGGGATTTTACATAAAAATATGTTCAGCTTCTCTTGAAAAATTGCACCAGGCAACGCTGGGCCAAGATTACTAGATGGCAGCCTAAGAAAGAGCTACCAGTAAGTAGCAGCTGCCTCATTTAGACAAAAACTCTGTAGAATGTCCCATCATTTCCACCCAGGCTACTTTATTGACTTATATTATCTGACCCAGCTCATGCAAGCATTTGAAATTACAATCCCTAACTGATGGTTTAAACTCTGAATTCTTTGTTATGATCTACAAGAATAACCACAGTTGGCACCAACCTATCTCTCTACGTTCACGTCCCCATACTCCACTTTCCTGTATCCCTCAGTATCAGGAAACTATTCAAGTATCACATGCTCCCATGTTCCTTGGAATGCCTTTCCCACCTTTTAATCCTCTGTAAAACATTTCCTGATGTGCCCTGACCAAACTGATACACTTCTGAACTCTAATAGTATGCAGCATCTCTCTGGACCTACCCCTCTTGTTTTGAAATTATTTGTGGAGAGACCCATGCCCCTCATTATGCTGTACACCTGGCAGGGAAATGAACCAGAGCTCATTCATCTTTGTGTCCCTGCCTCGTAGTGGAACATGCTCAGTAAGTATCTGTTGAGTAAAGAGTTGATGGGCTGTGTTTTCTAACTGGGAGCTCTGTTCTTTGTGTTTTGCCCATGGTTAGAGAGCTACAAGTAAAGTGAGAGGGAAGGGCAAGTGCTTTCCTTCGTGCTCATAGTTTACAGCAGAAAACACTGCTTCTGGCTGTGATTTAGGAAGGGCCCTTGGCAGTGAAAGGCAGCCCAGGGGAACTTTAATATCTGCAGACCCAAAGGCAGTAAATCAGAGCCGGCTCTGTGAAGCTTTTTGGAAATTTTATTTTTAAATTAGTGTACAGTAAAATCGACTTGCTGTACAGTTCTGTGAATTTGGACACATGAGTAGGTGAGTGTAATCACCACCATAATTAGGATACAGAACACGGCCTCCCAAAACTCCCCCTGATGACCTTTTTTGGGCGCACCCTTCCTCACCTGTTGACCCCGGCAACCACTGATCAGTGCTGCATCACTACAATCTTGTCCTTTTGAAAAATCTCATATAACTGTATACGACCTTTCAAGTCTGCTTCCTTTACTCAGCAAAATGCCTTTGAGATTCATCTAGGTTGTGTGTATCGATAGTTTGTTGTAACCTACCTTTGATTTCTTTGAATGACTTTCTGATTACTTGCCAAATCTGGCCTCCCTTTTGTCCTACTTAGTGTGGTTTTTCAATACTCAGAACTCATCCCTGAAAATATACATCATTCTTTCTCTTTATTTAAATTTAATATTACTTGCTATTCCTTCCCTCTTTTCAAATTGAGGCTCTTTAAATCAAGGTTATTTGAATGTTTTTGGTTGTGAACTGCTCACAGTAAAAGCTTTCTGAGAATGGACTCTTAATACAGGTATATTTATATACTTACAGATAATATTGCTGAACTCACACATTGTGTATGTTACAAACATACATGAAAATAGAAACTTCAAAAAGAATACAAAATCAGATAAAAATACAAGTTTTAATGTTTTACTTTCTATTCTCCAACAGGTAGATCTTCTGTGCTTCTGCTGTGGGGTAGGTACCTCAGTTTGGAGACTACTAACAACTAGGAAGCTGCAATCGGGTGTGATTGTTTTCTACTAGTCCCAGCACCAGAAGTCTGGCTGAGAGGCTTCCCCATCTGATCTACACCCCTTTGGTGCTATCAGGCAGTGAGGTATCAGAGACCACAAGTAGACAGGCACCTTAAGTAGTCACTACCAAACAGATCTGCACACGTTGTTTTTTCAATCTACTCCTAAATCCAGCTGCTTTGCCTAGATTCTGGCATATTCCATAGTGTGTCATGACCCATTAGAATTACTTTCCACCCTGGCTGGTGTGGCTCAGTGGATTGACTGTTGGCCTGTAAACTGAAAGGTCGCCAGTTCGATTCCCAGTCAGGGCACATGCCTGGGTTGTGGGCCAGGTTCCCACTAGGTCCCCACCTGAGAGGCAACTGATTGATGTTTCTCTCCCTCTCTTTCTCCCTGCTGTCCTCTCTCTCTGAAAATAAATACAATCTTTAAAAAAAAAAAAAGAATCACTTTCCCTTGGTAGAAAATAGAACTGTGACCAGCCCCAGGAAACTTGTGAAATAGGACAGGTTTGCCTGCAGTGCCCAGTCTTCCTGTTGTGAGGTCAATGGCCTTCTCCATCCCCTCTATCTTTCCATAATTGGCTATTACCATAGACTAGCGAGGTGCTGGTTTGTGTTTCCTCTCTGGCAGATACTTAGACAGGCATTTGAGAGCAAGAAGTTTATGTGGAATGTGAAGGCAAATGCAGTAGGGGAGTAGGGAAGTGAGAAAGGAAAGAGAAACAGCCAAGACAGCCAAGGAGAAGTCTAGCCTACAGAGGTGGAGAGGCAGCCGTTTTTCAATCACAGCAGACAGACCCTTTGTTCTGCCTTCTCAAAATTCTAATTGCAGTAGTATAATTAGGGCCACAGTTCATTCTGATTTACTTTACCTCTCCCATTTCTTTTTATTCTTTTTTTTAAAAGATTTTATTTCTTTATTTTTAGACAGAAGGGAAGGGAGGGAGAAAGATAAAGAGAGAGAATCATCAATATGTGGTTGCCTCTCACACGGCCCCCACTGGGGACCTAGCCTGCAACCCAGGCATGTGCCCTGACTGGGAATCGAACCGGTGACCCTTTGGTTCACAGCCCGCGCTCAATCCACTGAGCTACACCAGCCAGGTATTTTTATTCTTTTTAAAGATTTTTAAAAAGATTTTGTTTATTTATTGTTAGAGAGGAAGGCAGGGAGAGAAGCATTAATGTGTGGTTGCCTCTCCTGCACCCGCTACTGGAGACCTGGCCTGCAACCCAGGCATGTGCCCTAATTGGGAATCAAACCAGCGACCCTTTGGTTTGCAGGCTGGCGCTCAACCCACTGAGCCACACCAGCCAGGCCTTCACCTCTCCCATTTCACACCCTTGTTAAGTATTGTAAAATATATTTGTCTACAAGAACACGCTCATCTCTCCCTCACCCCTTCTGGTTAACTCCTGTTATCTCTGGCTGCTCAATCATCAGGTCTCAGCCCAGGCATCACTTCCAGAATGCCTTCCCTCATCCCCCTTTCTGGCTCTTTCTCTGTGTCCCTATTGGCCCTGTTAGAGATTTTGTCATACTATATTGCTTCCATTTACTCATATAATAAATATTATGTGCCTGGCACTGTTTTAGGTACCTAGAGTTTATATTCAATTAGGGGAGACAGTTTTTAATTTGTCATTGTATTTTAGTTTCTCATTTACCTATGTGTTTGCCTCATCTAATCGTTTCCATTTTTTCACCATTTATGTCTGTTTCTCAGCACAGTGCCTGCCATATAGGTGGTGCTCAGTAAACAAGTGTTGAATGGAAGAGCACAAGGCATTTTAGTTAAGGGTGATGGCCTTTTCTGGGGGAAAATGAGCTCTCGTATTTCCTATTGGCTGTTTTTATATAATGATGTGCCCATTCAGAGATAAGTTGACCTACCTTGACTGGTAGGGGTATAATTCTGTTAATGAGTGAGTGTGGAACTGTTAACATTACTTCGCCCATTACTTTTTCTTTTTTCCAGCTGGGGCAACACATCCGTGCTTAGCTAGAGGACATCCAGAGAACATCTGAATAAAGGCTGGAAACGTCATTCTAGGAATAGACAAGGTACTGACCGGGACAGTATAGTGGAATGGTTGTAAGTAGAGGTTCTAGAGTCAAAGTGCCTGGGTTCAAATCCCAGCTCTGTTACTCTTTTGCTGTTTGACTTTGGGATATAGTTCCTAATGCATAAATAGTATATACCTCATATGATGGTGTGTGGATTAAATAAGATTAACACATGTAAAATCAGTAAGTGCCTAGAACATAGTAAGTACTCAATACATGTTACTGTCATTGTAATTTATTCACATACGTCAACACTCATTCAGTAATTGGAAGCTGGCTCCAATTATTTTTCATGGTGCTCAAAGTAGCATTTTAGCATTCTTTGTACAATGGGAAAATATGGTGAAGTTCTTCATTTTAAGCAAATTCTAAGTTTTAGACAAGTCACATAAAGGGCATAGCCAATCCAATTCATGGTCCAGAAGCTGGTCATTAAAATAATCACCTGAATCGTGAGTTCTTTCCCTCCCTTTCTTTCTTTGTGTGATTAAACAAATATTTGGTGAGTACTTACGCATTTGGTGCTGGGAATGCCAAGGGGAATGAAGTGGATCCTTTCCCTTCAGGATTTCACATGTAAAATGACAAATCGCAGCACACTTTGGGAAGTTCCATAATTGGATGCACACATGGCTTTGAGTGCCAGAAAGCAAAGTGACTAACTCCCCTTTGGTGATTCAGGAAAGGCTTCACACAGAGGAGGTGACATTTGAACAACTGTATCTAGACATAGCCATCATTTAATCACTGTGGATTGAATAGGCATTTGGTTGGAAACAGCCATATAGCGACATTGTCCACTATTTTTTTGCAGGAGCCTGGGTAATTATGCTATCATTTACAATGTGTATAGCAGCCTCATCAGGTCCTGGTCTTGGAGTCCCTGCCTTGGAAACCTGTACAGTTACATTACCTCATAATGAGGTCCTCTGATAACATTTAATATGCTAATAGGAGTAGAGAAGCCCAGAGCTGCCTTTCCAGTTATTTTTAAAGTGACTCCATTAGATTAAGTAGTAAGCTAGGTAAATGCTTTACTGGATCTCCTGTGGCACCCAATTGCAGAAAGGAATTGGCTAAAGAGCAGTTCGGGTGGGGTTATAAAGTGATTATGGCTTTTAAATCCTAGCTCTCCATGCCTAAGGCCAGTAAGCTAAGGCCAAATGCTGTGAAACCCACTAGGAAAAGTGTGGGAGGAAAATCGCTGTCAGTGCAGCTGCAGTCAGTGTGACTCTGGGAATGAGGTCACCTCTGGATTGCCTCAGAAGACAGCCAAACTGTGGCTGGTGGCCTCCAGTACCAACATCTGCACTTTGATTATTCACGTGTGTCTTCTTCCTCTAACTCAGCAAAATTACAGGTCAACTTTCCTTTTCCTTTCTGCTGATGGAGGGGAGTGAATTTCCCTTTCACAGATGGATTCTCCAGCAACCAGCTAATTGAGTAACTGGGGGAATAAAAATGTCACATAAATAAATTTGCAGCACAGAATTCAACAACTGCCCCTTTAACCCATGTCTTTTCAAGTCCTAAGGAGAAATGTTTTGTGATCCTAGTCCCTTTGCTTAATCGCACCCAGGCTACTGTAATGTTTATTAGAAATCATCCTTGGTTGACCTAGAGTCAGCCATTGAATGTTTTTCTGTCCGTATTTACAAAAATTCTCTTTTATACTTCGTATTGGTGTATATTATTTATGCAAACAGCAGCCTGGTCCTGCCTGTGCAGAGCCTGGTTCTGCCAATATAAGAGCCTGGTCTCCCTGGAAGCAGTCATGTGACTGCAGCCCATTACTTGAGCACATCCCGTATCTCCTAGCCTGGAACAGGGCGGTACTGGGGCAGACAGCTGTGGCTCCAGGCCAGAGCTCAGCCTCTCCCAGCTCTGTGGCTCTGGGCTCACCTTCCAGACTGAAAGGCAAAGCGGCCGTGGCCTGTTTGGGTTACTTCTTTGGGTGTACGGGTGTGTTTATTTCTTGATTTATTTAAGCCAGAGCTTGCCCTGCAGAGAGCTGCAGAGATGTGAGATGTGTGGGGTGCATGTGTATGTGTAGGGGGTGCTCCGGAGAGAGCGGCGATTCTACATTTTTTCTTTCAGACTTCGACATTCCTCGTAGAGAACGTTTTTGGGGGCAAGGAAAAACCTCTACACTGGCCAAGCAAAAGAACCAGGTGATATGTTTGTTTGTTCTTGGGTACTTTGGGGATGCAGAAGTCTACATTATAAATATATATTATCTAGCAACAGAATAGGGAATGTGCACTCCTTGGAGTTTATTTTATTGCTTTGCAGTATCTCAGATTGATTTTTCTCAAAGATGCTTATTGCAAATCCCTTGCCATTATCTTTAAAAGGCGTACAGATGACTTTGCAGCCTGAAGGGTCGTGGCCTCTGTCAAATGAATATGACGTTGGAAGAAGTCTGTGGTCACTTGGGTGAAATGTTAGAAAATGAGGGAAGGGATACTTTAAGAAACCCTTCTAGGCCCTTTGCAGTGTGTTCTCCAAGCTCCATTGTACAACTTTATGTTCAGAAATCTTTTTTTAGCTCCCTTGGCCTCCTGTTATCACAGAGGACCCCAGAATTTCCATCTCTCTGTAAGAAAGACAAACAGAATTCCTTGCAACATTCAGGAATTCTCTTTAGTGATTCAATGCTTACATACATTGATCAGGTTGGATTCTGAAACCAAGGCGTAGCAAACCTTTTAGCCAACATTTTTGTTCTTTACGATTAAGAAGAGTGGGTGTTGCCCTGGCTGGTGTAGCTCAGTGGATTGAACACGGGCCTGCGAACCAAGGGGTTGCCGGTTCAATTCCCAGTCAGGGCACATGCCCAGTGAGGGGCATGTGAGAGGCAACCACACATTGATGTCTCTCTCTCTCTTTCTCCTTCCTTTCCCCTCTCTCTAAAAGTAAATAAATCTTAAAAAAAAAAGAGAGAAGAGTAGGTCTTCAGGTCTGCCACTGATCGGCTGTGCCATGGAGTACCGTATTTAATTTCCGAGTCTCAGTTTGTTCATCTAAATATGGGAGTGCTGATACCACCTTGATGGCTGCTATGAACATTAACTGGAATACTGGAAATACAAAGCACCCACAGTGCTGGGTCAATAGTAGCCCCTTAATAAGTACTGGTGATTTTAGCTGTTATTATTATTACTGGTATAGTATTCTTGCAGATCTTAGTGATCCCAGGGGAAAAGAACCCATATCTTGTGAATCTACAATTATCCCAGAACCTGTGGATGCCAAAGGGATTTAGTGTCTGGATGGTCCCAGACAATGCACTTGCAAGGAGGAGATTTGAGCAAACACAAGTTTTGTTCCCACACTTCTACCACAGGGGGCACTCAGCCATGCATGGCCCCGCCTAACTCATCAGCTAGGGATTGCTCCTCATTAGTCCTCGGTACAAGTATGTCAGTTATGAGTTATTATCCCTAGTTCCTTATGAGAAAACTGAGATGCAAAGAATTAATGGCTAGCTGAGAAGAATTTAAACTTTGGTTTTCTGGCTTCTAAACCCCAAGCTGCGCTGGGCCAGCATTAGGCGGTTAGGAACAGTAGATGTGTTTGGGTTGCTTTCCCTCAAAAGGGTCCCCTGCTAGGCTGTTTGGGAAACAGTAGACACTAGAAATTCACAACACACATTAACGTCTTAAAGGTTCTGAGGAGTCCTTTAGTAAAAGAGACCTGTGTAATCCTACTTCTCCTGAACTTACGTGATGGTGGGACTTTTTTTTTTTTCATTATTCCTAGAATTATAAACCACATAGAACTACTGTTGTACAAACAAACTTTGGAGCACCTGGCACCAGGCCAAGCTGCCACCTGATCACAATCCTGTCTGGTATAACAACAGATACCTTCAGACACCTCCTGGTGGTCAGTATAGTTTCCTCCCTTTTCTTAGCCTTTCGTCTGATGAAAGGAAGAATCACCAGCTTACTCGTACAGATCTCCCTTATTAATTTCGGACCGCAGATACAAGCAAATGCTACAGTGTTTTACTGAGAGGTAATGGTGGAAGGGGTCTCTCTAGCATGGTCTGCTAGGGACTCCTCTACTCTGTGCCCCTTGGTTATATTTAGGCCACAGACATCAGGCTGTAGAACCCATGTTTTAACAAAGATGAAAGATAATGCAGGAGGGTGAGCCTGAAGAGGTATCTGTCCTCCACCAGTGGTACCCACAGTTAAGTGACTGTGGGTTCTAGATTTGGGTTCTTCGGGGCCAGAGATAGAGCAGGAACTTCTCACAAAAGCTGAGTTTTCTATAGGAAAGCTGAATTTCTAGCATGGGAAACCACACAGTTCACATCTAGAATGCTAGAGGTGGACTCAAGGTCAAGGTGACTGAGCCAAGGTATGAGGGTTCTATAGAGATGCACATTGAAATAAAGTAGTGAGTAAGAACAACTTGTGTAGACTGGGATAGTGCTCAGAGAGTATTTGACAGCCGAGGTTAGCTTGGCTCCAAGGGCCACCTTTCATTCTTTCCCTGTATTTCTACCTTTGGAAATGAAAAATGCTTAGGATGAAAAGAGCTGAACAACATCAAACAATTCAACCCTCCACTTTTCCCTCCTCACTCCTCCTCCACACATGCACGGTGAAAACCTTTTAGCAGAAGCCTTAGAAACCTTTCATTCTGCAAATTATAAGTGAGTGCCAATGATGAGTCACTATTTTGTGTTTATGCTTAAAAACCATCCTCAGTATATATGTGTATATTGGTAGAGGCAGCAGCAGTGGGCAAATTTCAAGCTGTTTTTTTTCGCCAAGAGCTGCCTTTTCAGTGGCTCCTGTCATTGCCTATGGCGTCCTTGAGTCTTTGTGAATTCTGCTGCGTGCCTCTTGAGCTGCAGGAACCCCTTCCAGGCCCCAGGGAACTGTTTCTTGAGAGACTTCTTTAGCACACTAAATGTGTTTCTTTTTTAAAAAATTTTAAATTTTTATTGATTTGAGAGAGAGAGGAAAGGGGAGAGGGAGAGAGAAACATCTGTTCTTCCACTTATTTATGCACTTGCTGGTTGATTCTTGCATGTGCCCTGATGGCGGGATTGAACCCGCAACCTTGGCATGTGGGGGTGATGCTCTGATCAACTTAGCTACCCAGCCAGGGCTAAATGCTTTTCTAATGCTGACAGAGGGCAGGAAATGGAAGAAACTTAGGTTTTCTCAAATAATGGAAAATCCCTAAATCATTTTTATCAGCTTTGCAGCTGGCCAGAGATGTCCTCAAAGGCACGTGCACTGTTTAAAAACTTGCTTCCCTCTCTGCCTTCAACTGGGAGATTACAGTCTAGGCTGGGCAGTGTGTGGGAGTAGGGAGCAGCACCTAGCCTTAACCAGCTCTCGTTTTGGCAAGAATTAAAATGAACTCTCTTTTTCTTCTTCTTCTTTTTTTTTAAACTTGTTACCTGAGGGAGAAAAACACTTTAAAAATAACTTGCTTAATAATTATATTTAATAATGTAAAAATTCTAATAAACTTTTTTCTAATAACCAAAAGTTCTAGAATAATTCTCATTTCCATCATGATTTTAAAATTTCCTTTAAAAATAGATATATAAGTACTACCCATTTTCTGGTTTAATGAGAGGTTTAGAATCTAATAGCCAGCATCTGTGCACAAAATGATGGACTAATAATAATTTTTAGTTATTAATTTTAAAAAAATGTTCCTACCCTCACCCAAGGACATACTTACTGATTTTAGAGAGGGGCAGAGAGAGGGACAGCAACATCAATGTGAGAGAAATATCAGTCGGTTGCCTCCTACACGCACCCCAATCAGGGACTGAACCTTCAACCCAGGCACATGCCCTGACCAGGAATCGAACCTGCAACCTTTCAGTTTCTGGGACAACATTCCAACCAACTGAGCCACACCAGCCAGGGCTTAGTTATTAATTTTTTAAAGGACCCTGGCTTAGAAACATTCATTCATTCATTTAGCATTTATCAAAAACCTGCTTTGTTAAAGGCACTGTATGGGTGCCCGGGACTCAGGGAGTGTTTAGAAGGAAAGATACTCTGGGAGTTTATAGTCTAGCAGAAATATATTCAAGTATGATGCTTTTTAGTTCCTAGTGAATATTTTACATGGACTTTTCTTGTGTCATGAATTAACTAAGGGGCGGCTGAGAACCAGATAGATGCCTTAGGAGAGATATGTTGCTTTATTTCTTTTTCTGGAAAAGGAAAATCGAGATTGAAATATATCACTTTTTATTATTGAATCAGTGTTTGTTGCCTACTCAATGCCCAACTCATATATTCATAAAAATGGTAAAAAAAGATAGCATGAAGATGGAAATGAAGCCCAAGTAAGATATGGAGAGCAGTGTTTCTCAAACTGAGATATAGGGAGTGCCTATATCAAAGTCCCCTGAAGGGTGCACATTGTAAAAAATACTTTATTTATTCACTTTTTGAGAGAGGGGAGGGGAGGGAGAAAGAAAGGGAGAGAAACATAGATCGGTTGCCTCTCACACACCCCCAACCTGGGACCTGGCCTACAACCCAGGCATGTGCCTTGACCAGGAACGGAATTGGCAACCTTCTGGTTCACATGCTGTCACTCAGTCCACTGAGCCACACCAGCCAGGGCTGAAGGGAGCACTTTAGTTGCGGATTCCCAGGCCCCCAGACTGCTTGAATCCAATATTGGCAGTAAAGCCTGGGAGTGTGCATTTTTAAATAATCTCCTCTGGTAAGTCTTGTGATACTCATGTTGGCAAGCACTAATCTGGGCACTTGGATAGGGTCAGCAGCACTGTATGAACTACTTCAAAGGCTGATGAAGGCCCCAGTAGATGTGTGCTCATAGGCACTGCAGATAACCTCAGAAAAATTTCTGAATATGAAGAGAAGACAGGCAATGTGTAAATAGTGCCCCACGTTCAAAAATGAGAAAAGAGTAGATGCTAGAAGCCACAGCCTCGAAAACCTGATATGACCTCCGGAAATGTTTTGTACCAAACAGATGGGGTCAAAAAGCATTCAGAGGGAAATAAGATGCTCACTAGGCATCATCGTGTGTTTGCTAAAACATTCTCTCTACTAGAGATTGACAAACTTTGCTACATAGTAGAATCATCTGGAGAGCTCTAAAAAATCAAGATGCCCAACCCCACCCAAGGGAACCCAGGCATCAGTGTTTTTGAAACCCCCAGACATTCTGATTTAATGAGGTTCTTGCCATCTGAACATTGGCAGTTTAAAAGCTCCCCAGGTGATACTAATAGGCAACAAAAGAATCAGGTCTAGCTCTAACTAGAATAGCTGTTCATTAAGGTTATTACTGTTTTAAAATATTTCCATAATTCAAGTATTTTGCTCATTTTAGTTTTCTCCTTTCTACAGTTAAGATTTCAAAGCTTTTAGTGTAGTGCTAACGAAAAACAGACATTCCCCTAGCCAGTTGTTTTCTGACTTGGTTCCTATCAAGAAATGCAAATATATTGGATCAGGTTGGTCTGGAGCATCAACAAATAAAGGAAATGTGGGAGCTAAAAAAATAATAATACTTTTCTTCCCACCTTCTAGGTTCTTCTAGATGGGCTAATAATCAAATTAACAGAGACAGATTAACAGGAGGAAATCAAATTTTAATACATGCACATGAGGAATTCACATAAGCATGGAAATTCCAAAGTCAGTGAAGTAAAATTGGGTATATATGTCATTTGGGAGAAAGAAGAAAGAGGGGGTGGGTGAGATTTCAAAAGGAATAGGCAATTTACAAGTAGCTGAGTAAGAGGGGAACGTACTTTTGCTAGGTAACCCAGAAACAATGAGAAACGTGGCAGTCTAGTAAACACGCTCCTGCTTGGAGCCTTCGTGTTGAATAATAAGTTGATTATGCTAAGGTTCCCTTTCCTGAAGCAGCAGGTTTTTTTCTATCTGAATCTCTTAGGCAGGAAAGGGGGAGGGTCAACGGTTCTTTCTAAATCTTTTGTTTCTTAATATCCTGCTTAAAAAATTAATGTCCCAGAAGACAAAATTTTTGGTTCCCTTCAGAAACATCACCTAAAAAAGCAATGAGGAAAGCAATTTTTGTTGAAAACTCCCAGGGAGTGATTAAGATCAGTTTAGCAGTTTCATCCAACTCATCGGAAATGCTGGTGAGCAAGTGGAGTGTAGACTTGGAGGGGTCTCAAAAGCACTGAAGAGAACCCTGGCCTTTGTGGGTCAGTTGGAGCATCGTCCCTAGACTGAAAGGCAAAAGGTCCTGGGTTCGATTCCTGGTCAAGGCACATGCCTAGGTTGCAGGTTCAGTCTGGTGGGGGCACATACCAGATGTTGATGTTTCTCTCCCTCCCTTCTCCTCTCTAAAATTAGCAAGCATGTCCTGGGTGAGTGTTAAAACAAAACAAAACACTACAAAATACAACACTGAGAAATCTCCTTTAAAAAGGGCACTCCCACAGATTCTGATACCTTGGAGTAGGTGGGAGGCCTTGAGCCTCCTTTTTTTAAATAAGTGCCCCAACTGATCAAAGATCTTACTTGGATTTGAATTTTGGCATTGTTGTTTAAATATGTTGTTTTCATCTCAGAGTCTTCAGCTTGTGGTTCTCAAAGCCCAGATAGACTTAACTATTTTGAACTGAAAATCAAAACTGTTAAATAATGTCAGATCCTTTATATCCCATTCCCTATATTTCAGTTAGAAAATTGTATACTTTTCTATTTCCATTTTTCTTTTCATTTTTAATGCTTTATTTTCTACAGACCTTGATCTGACTGAGACATGAGGAAAGTGTAATCTAAGTGTAGCAGAAAAGCAGTCTATAGCTGCTCCATTGCTGCTGCTGCGCTGTGGAAAATAGGCGAGGATTAGATGATGCCTGATCACTTTTCACATCACATGATGGCCAGCGGTTGAGAGGAAGCATAAAATGAATCCACACGATCACTTAGATACCTTGTTGTTAACGGCGCTTCTTTCCCTCCCCTCCCTTTTGTGTATTCTCCACCAGGGCCTGTGACTGAAGTGGCTCAGCTAAAGAGCAGTTCCTCACAGCTATTTGTACCATCTGGGAATACAAAAGTGAAGCGAAAGTGAAGCTTTTTTACATCATCCAGAAGACATGGGCTGCGGGAGTTCAATTAGAATCAAGAAAACTGCAAAAAGTGAGTGCTAGGAATATGCCTGTCTTCCTGTTGAGAGGGGAAGAATGAGCCAATTACCTGTTCCCCTTTCTCATTTACTCACATGGTTGGCTCTGGAGCTGCCTGCCCCGTGTGATTTTGCACAAGGCATCATCGCTTGAACCAAGGTTAAATATTGGGGTAACATGGGAAAGTACCTTTAGGAAGATGTAGCTTTGAATTTATGATGTGTACCATAAAGTATTATCTAAGATATTTTTTTATGTTTGATTGGATTTCAGTTGGAAATATACCAATATAAAATCTCAATTTAAAACTCAGTGGCAGGGAACAAGAAAGCCTCTCTAAATTTATATCTGCTTATTCAATGTGCTTATAAATAGATATATTCATGCCTATATAACATTTAATAACATCATTGAATCTTTATTAGGTTTTATAACTCAGTGATCAGATTATTTTTTTATGGCTATTCAACACAGAACTTTATGAGATTTACCTCATGGTTTTGGACTATTCTAGATAGAATTTGGGAAATGCTAGATCACCCACTTTCCCAAAAGGGTGTTGTTTCCAGATAGATGATGTGACATGCCCCCCACTACTCCCATATAATTAGAGGCTTAAATATTTCCTTTATTTTATACTGAGGTTCTTTCTCTTAGCTACTAGAATCTAGTTGAAACTCACTTGAGTGTTTGAGACATACTGTATTTTTCAGACTATAAGACACACTTTCCCCCCCAAATTTGGGAGGAAAATGGGGGTGTGTCTTATAGTCTGAATGTAGCTGTTGAGTTCTGTTTATATTTACATTGGTGAAATACTATGTTATTTATGTTATTAAATATTTTACCACATTTTTTGCTTCAAAATTTTCTTTCCTATTTTCCTCCTCTAAAACCTAGGTGTGTCTTATGGTCCAGTGTGTCTTACAGTCCAAAAAACACGGTAATCTTCATAAGCAAGCTAGAATCAAAACAAACAAGCTAGGACAATTATGTGAATAATTTGCTCTTGAACTCCATTCCTTTGTTATCTAGGTATAAATAATTTTCCCAGTTTCTACTCCATATTTCGGTTTTGGAGCTTTACTCAAGCTTAATATGGAGACATTAGGATGCAGAGCGTTAGCGTTACATACTAATTAGTGTGAGATGTTTTTCTTTTGGTCTCAAATGCTGTGCTGCCCTCTCCTAGTTGAATTGTGCTGGTGAGTTAGCTAGCTTATGTTTGATGGTAGGGACATGGGGGCACACTAACTCTTTCAAATCTGTAAGCACATCATAAAATAAATCTTTAAACCATTTCAAATGAATTAATTCCTAGTAGTAATTTATTATAAAAGACTGAAGAGAGTATTGTTTTATATCTAGATTTACCCAGAGTTCTTTAAATTTAGCCAAATTTCTTTGGTTTAAAAAAAAATAAGGCCAAGCTCAAGCTGTGAAAGTAAGTTCTCTCTTTTAAAAATACTTTTCAACTTTTAAAGTGTTGCATGTAAATGGAAATATCTTGGATTTTTAGCTTGCTTTTTAAAATAATTTATTGAGGTGAAATTACTAACATAAAATGAACCATTTTATAGAGAATAATTCAATGGTATTTGGTACATTCATAATATTGTATAACCACCACTTTTTAAAAAAAAGATTATACTTATTTATTTTTAGAGAGAAGGGAAAGGAGGAAGAAAGAGAGGAAGAGAAACACTGATGTATGAGAGAAACATCAGTTGGTTGCCTCTTGCTTGTGCCCCACCCAGGGACCGGCCCCACAACCCAGGCATGTGCCCTGCCCCAGAATTGAACTGGTGACCTAATCCTATTTGAGGATTAGAATAGCTGAGTCATATGGTAGCTCAAGGTTTAACATTTGATAACTTTCCAACTGTTTTACCAGGTGATTGCACTAGCGATGCATGATGGTTCCAATTTTTCCACATCATTGGCAGCACTTGTTATTATCTGCCCTTTTGATTATAACCATTTGAAAGGGTATGAAGTATTATTTTATTAGGGTTTTTATTTGCATTTCCCCAATGACTAATGATGTCGAGCATCTTTCCATGTGTTTATTGGCCATTTGTAGATCTTCTTTGGAGAAATGTCTATTCAGATCATTTGTCTATTTTTAGTTATTTATTTTTGTTGTAAAAATTCTTTATATATTCTAGTAACTAGTTCCTTATCAGATATATGATTTGCAAATATTTTCCCCCATTCATTGGGTTGTCTTCTTACTTTCTTGATGATGTCCTTTGAAGGACAAAGGTTTTTAATTTTGATAAGTCCAGTTCATTTTTTCATTGGTTGCTTATACTTTTATCTAAGAATTCTTATGTCTAAGAATCTACAGTCAGGTCCAAGGTTATTTATCCTCATGTTTTCTTCTGAGAGTTTTATCTTTTAGCTCTTACATTTAGGTTTTGATCCATTTTGAGTTAATTTTTCTATATGGTTTGAGGTAAGGGGTACAAATTTATTCTTTGCATGTGGATATCTATTTGCCCCAGTAACATTTGTTGAAAAGACTGTTCTTTCCCTGTTGAATAGTCTTGACACTATTGTCAGAAATCAATTGATCACAAGTGTGAGGGTTTATTTAGGGACTCTAAGTACTATTCCATTGATCTATATGTCTATCTTTATGCCAGTGCCACACTGTCTTAATTACTGTAGGTCTTCTTGAAAGTTCTGAAATTGGAGTGAGTCCTTCAGCTTTCTTTCTATTTTTCAAGATTGTTTCGGCTTTCTAGGTCCCTTACATTTCCATATGAATTGTAGGATCAATTAGTCAATTTCCAAAAGAAGCCAGCTGGAATTTTAATGGGGATTGCATTGAATCTGTAGATCAGTCTGGGGAGATTGCCATCTTAACAGTTAAACCATCTGTTTATGAACATGGGATGTCTTCCCATTTATTTAGGTCTTCTTTAATTTTTTTAACAATGTTTTGTAGTGTTCAGAATTGAAGTTTTACACGTCTTTTGTTAAATTAGCCCAAGTATTTTATTCTTTTTGATGCTATTGTATTGAATAAATTAAATTATTTTCTTAGTTTCATTTTTGGACTGTTCATTGCAAGTGTGTAGAAAAACAATTTTTCTTGTATATTGATCTTGTCTTCTGAATCCTTGCTGAACTCATTTATTAACTCTCATAGATTTTAATGGATTCCTCAGGATTTACTGTTTACAAATCATGTCATCTGCAAATAGAGATAGTTCTACTTCTTCCTTTCTACTGTATGCCTTTTATTTCATATTCTTGCCTAATTACCCTGGCTCAGACATTCGTTACAATGTTGAATAGAAGTGTGAGAGTAGACATCTCTGTGTTGTTCCTGATCTTGGAGTCAGGGGGAAAGCATTCAGTCTTTCACCTTTAAATATGATGTTAGCTGTGGCTTGTTTGTAGATGCTCTCTATCAGGTTCCAGAAGTTCATTTGTATTCCCAGTATATTGATTGTTTTTTATTAAGAAATGGAGTTTAACTTTGTCAAATGCTTTATTTGCATGTATAGTTGGCCCTCCAGATCTTGGATCTCACGTCCATTGATTCAACCAACCATGGATCAAAAATATGAGAAAGAAAAATATCCCAGAAAGTTTCAAAGAGCAAAACTTGAATTTGCCATGCACTGAGCACTATCCTTAATCCACATGAATGAAGTGATGTGCAGGCATACCATGCTATAGCCTATATGCAAATATAGTTTATATGCAAACACTATGCCATTTTATATAGGGGACTTGAACTTGGGCATATTTTGGTATCTTTGGGGGCTGGAATTAATCCCCTACAGATACCAAAGGACAATTGTATTGAGATCATCATGTAGTTTTTGTCTTTTATTCTCTGAATTGGTATACAGTTATTGAATTTTAGGTGTTATACCAATTTTGCTTTCCTGGGATAAATCCCACTTGATTGTGGTATATAATAATCCTTTTTATATGTTGTTAGATTCAGATTGCTAGTATTTTGCTGAAGATTTTTACATCTGTATTCATAAGAGATATTGATTTGTGTGATGTCTTTGTCTTTTTTTTTAACTATATTTTATTGATTATGCTGTTACATTTGTCTGGTTTTGATATCAGGGTAATACTGGCCTCAGAAAATGAGCTGGAAAATTCTCTTCCATTTTTTAGAAGAGTTTATGAAGAATTTGTATTAATTCTTCTTTAAATGTTTGGCAAAATTTGTCAGTGAAGCCATCTGGGCATGGGCTTTTCTTTGTGGGTAGTGTTTTGATGACTTATTCTATAGATCTGTTCAGATTTTCTATTTCTTGTCATTTTCTTTAAAAATTGTTTTAAAAAGCAAAAAAAAGTATTTTTCAATTACAGTTGACATACAATATTATATTAGTTTCAAGTGCACAGCATAGTGATAGACATTTGCATAACTCATGAAGTGATCACCCCAAATTCTTCTTGTCATTTTCAATAAGTATCCATGTAAGTTATCTAATTTATTAGCATATACTTGTTTCGAGTATTCTCTCATAACTCTTTTTATTCTTTTATTACCTTCTGTTGAATAGTCAATCAACATTTACTATGATTTCATAATAATAAATCTGGTGAATACTGATGCAATTGTGTTTACTTACATTTATCTATAAGATAAACATTTTATCCTTAAATTTTTTTCTTGTTCAGAAATATTGTAAAATATAGAAAAGCATTTGGAAATAAATAATTCTCATCATTCTACTATCCAAAGATAATGACTGTTATCATTCTGATAATTTCCTTCCAGTTTTGTTATAGTATAGATATTTATCAGACTAAATATTAATTTTTTGTAGCTTTGCTTTTGTCACTAAAAAATTTTATATAAACATTTCTCAGGTTGTTATAAACACTTTGTAAATATCATTTTAGCTGTTACTGAATATTTCATTTAGTGCATAGTCCATAATATACTTCATTATTCCTCTAATATTAGATCTTTAAAATTAATATAAATAGCCCTTTGAACAATTTTTTGGTAAAGCTTTTTCCTTGTTTTGGATTATTCTCTTATTCAGGTGATTAGGCATGAAATTACTGTATCAGGGGCTATAAATACTTCAAAAACTCTTGATAGAAAATAATAATTATCTTTTCCTGATTACTAACTACATTCTAGAGAGTGTTAAAAATATTCTACATATATTTTATTTAATCCTTGCAATAAATGTAAATCCTCAAGTAAAGTGTTATTATTCCTGTTTGTATAGTTGAAAAGAGTCATGCTCAAAGAGGTAAATATTTACCCAGGGAGTTCTGACTGCAGTGTTTTTTGCTGTCAACCATTACATCCTTTTTTGGTACCTCTCAATGTAACTTTATTAAATTTAGTTATATAAGTGTATAAATAGACCAAAAGAACAACTGCTCAATCCCAATAAAAATCTGGTTGTTCTAGCTTATAATATGGCTCACAGTGATCAGCTAAACAACAAAGGCCCTATGGGCCCTGGGACATCTAAGAAGACCTCTTTTCTTTATAATCACTACAAATGAGGTAGTTCTCTCAGTCTTTGATGGGAACTCACTTGCTCACTCACTCAGGAAACCTTTTAGCGAGTACTTTCCATGTGCCAGGAATTGAGGGTACAAAAAAAGTAGCTTGTATTTGCATAGTGCTTTTATAGTTGGCCAGGCCCTTTCACATACATTTGATCTTTACAACCTGTGAAGAGTTGTTCTCAATTTGTGGAAAAGGAAACCGAAGCTTTGAGAGGCAAAGTGATTTGCCCAAGAATATGTGGCTAGTAAGTGGCAGAGCCAAGGCTACATATTGCTTCCTGTTTCTCATGGTCTGTCTAGTATGAAGGATTTCCCCCCCTCCAAGTCATTTAGCCCCACCACAGTACTCTGCCTCTACAGTATCATGGCATTTTTAAGAAAAAGTAGCCTACGTGTAAAATTGAGGCTATTCCCCTTCTTGTGGGCTACCCATCATCCATGCAGAGAAGTAGCATTGATGTCGTACTATCGTTGTTGTTATTTTGCTCTTTTGTGATATGCAACAGGGAAGAGAAAAATAATAGCTATCATTTATTGAGTACTACAACATCCATTTTTTTCTATTTCTCACCAAAATTTGTGGAGGAAGATTTGATTAGCCTCCTTTTTTAGATGAAGACACTGAGACTTAAAGAACTGCCCAAAGTCATACTCTGGTTGGTGCCTGAACCTGAATTGGAACCAGCTTAACAGATTCCAAAGGCCATGCTCCCTTAGAAACACTGCCCTGACTTGCAAAATTGGAATTCATTAAAAAAAGAAAGAAAGAAAATAGCCCTGGCTGGTGTGGCTTAGTGAATTGAGTGCCAGCCTGCGAACCAAGGGTTGCTGGTTTGATTCCCCATCAGGGCACATGGGTTGTGGGCCAGGTCCCAGGTCGGGTGTGTGAGAGGCAACCACACAGTGATGTTTCTCTCCCTCTCATTCTCCTTCCCTTCCCCCTGTCTAAAAAAAAAATAAAGAAAATTAAAAAAAAAATTGCAATTTCATTCTCCTGAACTTCACTTTACACTTAAAATTTCATATTGATGGGTTTTGAATTAATAATCTATTGCCTTCTTTCCCATGGAGCACTTTGACAACACTCTGATATATTTTCTTTTATTTCTCCCCTTGAGACCACTTAGACATGCATTTATTCATTCTCTCTAAGTGCTGAGGAGCCTACAAAGGCTATCTAGCTTTTTTGGCTTTGAAGTTTGATGTTTTAAGCTATGTTTCCATTAGACAAATGGAAATTTTCTCTAATGGAGACTGTTCTTTTAAAAAATATTCCACTCTGTTGGTTAGAGTGTCATCACAATACACCAAGGTTACAGGTTGATCCCCAGTCAGGCCACATAGAAGAAGCAATCAATGAATGCATAAATAAGTGGAAAAACAAATGGATGTCTGTCTCTGTCTCATCTGGAAATTTAAAAAAAAAATAGACGTTATTCTTTCATTTAAAAACTTTGAAAATACTAAATAACCACTACATTATTTCTTTAATTCTTAGAATAACATCTAGTAAATTTCATTGTTTAAATATCTAACAATTAAGCCGTTCACAACTGCCCCAGAGATCCCCTCTCTCATACCCAGCTCCATATCCTCCATCCCCTCACTCTTAATGTTGGGTTCTTTACTGTGCTGTATATTTACATTTGGGACCTTCATGGAAGGATGATGAATGACATTGTTTCCTTTATCTTTGTTTTTCTGCAAAGACTTTTCTGAAAGTTTAGAGAGGCCCTTGCTGCTCTTCTTATTGTTATTGTTGGAGGATTCTTAGTTACAGTTGCCATCAAGCAGTCTTTACTGGTGCTGTGGGGTATGGCGGAAATCCCTGTGAGCTGGGACCTCCCTCATGTTCCTCTTGAATGAAATGGGACATCAGATAAGATGTTCTTGAAAGTTCTTGTCACTCAAGCACTGTCAGTATATTCTATAGCTGCAGGTGTGTGTGTGGGGGGCCATTCCCTTTCCCCTTTACCTTTTGGGCTCACCCCCCAGCTGTTCTCCCATTAACCTTTTAACATGCTCAAGTGTATTTCCTCTAATATTTTTTGGAAGGTTGGATATATATACATTTTTTTCTCATGCCGTTCTGTTTTGTTTTTGCCAACTTCTTTCTTACTGAATTTATTGGTGTTACATTGATTAATACAATTACATAGATTTGCCCCCAAGTTTTTTTTTTAAATCACATGCTTACAGAGGAGACAAAAGTATAGTATGATGAACACCCAGATACCTTTAACCTGGATTCACGAGTTGTTAGCATTTTACCATTCTCTCTTTCTCTCTTCCCTCTCTTTCTTCATCTCCATTTCCCTCTCCATTTGAAAGTAAGTTGTAGACATGATATTGACTTCTATGTACTTCAGCATGAATCTTCTAAAAAGAAGGATATTCTCTTACATATGTACAGTACTGTATCACACTGGAAAAACTAAAATTGATAGAGTAATATTACTAACATCTAGTTCATATTCAGAATTTCCCAGTTGTTCAAAATCACCTTTTGTAACTGTTTTTCCTTCCTTTGCCCTCTTTTTCTCTCTGGTTACTCTCCTCTCTCCTCCTGTTTAGAGTTTGCTCCTGAAGGGAGTGTTCACACCGCTGTCTCCTACCTCCTCCTTATCCCATCCCATCGAAAATGATTTTGACGAGTTCTTGAATGAACTTGAGGTCCAATGGTGCATTTTCATTACCTGCTTGCTTGACTTCCTGGCAGTACTTGGCACTCCCGCATGCTCCCCTTTTGAAATACTTGAGACCCTTGGCTTCAGTGACAACACATTCTCCTAGTTTTCCTTTTATGTCTCTGTTTGAACTGTTTGTAAGAGCTCCACTTTCTGGCAACTTTTAAATGTTGGGGTACCTCTAGATTCCTCTTGGCCCTCTTACTTTGTTGCTGTAATGCTCTCTTTGGGTGACTATACTCCCGTGGCTTTAAATAAGATCAGCATGCCCAAAGTGCCAAATCGTTATTTTCAGCCCACATCATATATTAGAATCCCTGCTTTGTTGGCATCAAATGGAAATAATTTTAAGTAAGTATTTTTCTTTGTAAAAGGAGACTACATTCTTCATTTGAAATTATGAAGCCTCTTAATAACAGTTTTTAGTTAATTATTCACTTTTTAATGATAATGTATTAACCTTGAGATTTATATAGCATTGGTACTAAAACACATTTATTGCCTGCATGAAACAGGCAAACAAAAAACCGGTCTTTTTACTCTTTAGACCAATTAAATGCATCTTCGTCTTTTTCTTTATTTTTATTTACTGTGTGATTAATCCACCTCCACTTTAGACATTTCTTGTATAGTGAGACTCTGACAGGGACTATTGAAATATCCACTCTAGAATCATGAGCCTTTAGAAGGTAGAAAGTACTGTTGAAAGGATATGAAGTCCCACCTCCCCATTTACCAGCTTCAGCCCTGACTAGACAATTCACAAAGAAGTCAGCTTTATATGAAGTCTGTTAATTAGTTAGAAAATCCTATTACAGAGACACATTTAAACTCAAAGTAACAAAAGACAATACCTTAGCCCCAATTGCCAGTTATTTCCCATAATCAGAACACTTTTCATATACAATTATGGCTTTGTCTTGCATTATCTTTTTAGCAGCTGCAAAAGACAAAAACTTAATGCTGATTGTATTTGACTTTGGGTGAATGAATTTGGCAATATGAATCAGATATGCAGTTAATAACAAAGGAGACATAAAACAGAATTGCAGTCAAGACATTTAAGTTTTTTGTTTCTGAGTGAGGATTAAAGGTCATCATTGAATTTTTAAATAGAACATGTTTCTTGTAAGAAAATATTTTAATAATTCAAAACAAGAGTTATACTTTTTGAAAAAGATTTTATTTATTTATTTTCAGAGAGAGGAGAAGGGAGAGAGAAAGAGCAATGTATGGTTGCCTCTCACATGGCCCTCACCGGGGACCTGGCCTGCAACCCATGCATGTGCCCCGACTGGGAATCGAACCGGGACCCTCTGGTTCCCAGCCCGCGCTCAATCCACTGAGCTACACCAGCCGGGCAAGAGTTATACTTTTACATAGCTAAATTTCTTACATGGTTAAGAATATAATAGTTTTTAAAAGTTGATATCTTCACAATAATAATTCTTTTAGGAAATGAGCAGAAATTAATATGGCAGAGGTGTCACAGTGCCTGGGAACTATTCGCCTGATTTTACTGAGCCTATTCTTTTGGTATTGTATAGATAAAACTTTTAACTTTCCTGAACTATGATGCAGCCAAGGATTACAATTCTTTTTTTTTCTTTTTTTTTCTTTTTTTTCTTTTTTTGAAATAGTATTTTATTTTTTTTAATTTTTTTATTTTTTTTGTTTAATTACAGTTATTTGCATCCTCTCCCCTCCCTTTTTTCTTTTTTCTTTTTTTTAAAGGAATGCCAGTATTTATTTATTTATTTATTTATTTATTTATTTTATTATTATTTTTTTTTAGAGAGAGGCGAAGGGAAGGAGAAAGAGAGGGAGAGAAACAGCAATATGTGGTTGCCTTTCACATGGCCCTCACTGGGGACCTGGCCGGCAACCCAGGCATGTGCCCTGACTGGGAATCCAAGGATTACAATTGTTATGGAAACTTCCATAAGATGGCTTTGCGTAATCTGTGTGTTGTTTCATTGCCCTATTGAATAAAAGAGGGCTTTAAGTGGAGCATCTAAAAATCCTAATCCTGATAAACGTACAAGGAATGAGTTAAAATTTGCTCTTTTGCAACCACCATAGAAATCATTGATTTAGGCAAAAATCATCAATGAGTGTTTTGGAGAACAGAATGTATACACAGTCCCAAAGCGTGTTCCTGCAAATTGTTTACTAATTGTGAAGAGAAAGAAAGTACCTCCACAGTATTGACTTTTAGGTGGGCACCACCTTAATCAAGTGATGTAAGTTCACATTGCCAATAATTAACATCATGGGTTTACTGGTGTGACACACTTGAGAAAAAAACCATCACTTATTCCTGCTATAATATATAACCTGGATATAATAATGAGGAAATAGCAGACCAGATTCAAATTGAGGAGTATTTTAAATAGCTGGCCTGTATTCTTCAAAAATATCAGTGTCATTAAAGAGAAAAAAAGGGCTAAGGACATATTCTAGAAAAAAGGAGACTGAAGAAGTGATGGATGATATCTGCATGGACAGAGAGAGAACATGCACAAGACAATGTATATGTGACAAAATAGTAACAATGGTACTATTCTTACCATTTTCCAAGATGTTTGAAAATGTTTCAGAGTAAAAAGTTAAAAATATCCTAATCTTGTAATGGCTGCAACCTAGGTTTATGCCCTTTGTGGGTACCATTTGTTAGCCCTTTCTTGTTTTTGCTGTCTACCAGCTTCCTCATTCATTGCGGACTCCATGTGCCACGTCTTAGCATCATCTTGAGTATCTTCACTGTACACATGAATAATTTCACACACATTGGCATGTCAGTTCCTTGGCCTCCTAAACTCCAGAAGCCCCTCCTCCACTCTAGTTCAGCTGTTCACTCCCATTTCCTGGCCCCTGTGGCCACCTAGATCAGCTCCACCTCTGCAATCTTTATGACTATTATCCCTTTCTCTGATCTCTTGATTTTCATTGAAACCTATGGGCCTTAGATCGCTCCCATGTATCTCTGTCTTCTAGCCCCACCTTGTTTTCACGTTCTTCTCTATTCATCTTTCCCCATCTTCAATTGGCTATCACTTGAACCAATTAACAGATCATATACAGTAATCATAGTTTAGGTAACTTAAAGGAGTAGTAGTAACAGGTGAAATGTTTAATGGTACTAGACCAATTGCTAGCAAAGTTCTGCTATACTTCCTTGATGGGAAAGCCAAGGATTTTGATGACTTGACTTGGATTTTACTACAGGGATAAGTCAGATTTTTTTAAATAGCCTTTAGAATTTGTCTTTATTTTTCTTGTCCAGAAGCTTCTGATTTGAGTGCTCACATTTACACGTCTTATTTTGTCCTTGAATGGTTATTTTCAACTTTGCTATGTGCAATAAAAGGCTGCAGCTGTGGCATTTAAAAAACTAGAGGGGTGAATTAGAGTATTTTATAACTGGAAAGGATCTTAGGGATCACACAATCCCAAGTTCTCATTGTTCACATGATAAACCGAGGACCAGAGCAGTAAAGTGATTTGTCTGACTTTGCACAGTTGGCACCTGATTGAGTCAGGACCAAAACGGGTCTCTGGATTACACATTCAGAAACTTTTTTTTAAAAGATTTTATTTATTTATTTTCAGAAAGGAGAAGGGAGGGAGAAAGGGCAATGTATGGTTGCCTCTGACATGACCCCCACTGGGGACCTGGCTGGCAACCCAGGCATGTGCCCCAACTGGGAATCGAACCGGGACCCTCTGGTTCCCAGCCCGCGCTCAATCCACTGAGCTACACCAGCCGGGCCAGAAACGTATTTTTATTACCCCATGTAGATGGGTTGGTGGGTGGGCTAGTATATGAGTAAATAAAAAGTCACATAAATGACCTCTAATTCCTGCCTTTCTCTGGCCAGAGGTTTCCAAGAATGGTAAAACTATGATGCCTTTTGTCCTTTGGGGAAAGTGTTTTGTTTTGTTTAAAATGTCTGCCATTGGCCCGGCTGGTGTAGCTCAGTGGATTGAGCTCAGGCTGGGAACCAAAAGGTCTCGGTTTGATTCCTAGTCAGGGCACATGCCTGGGTTGCAGGTCAGGTCCCTGGTGAGGGCCAGGTGAGAGGCAAGCATACATTGCTCTTTCTCCCTCCCTTCTTCTCTCTCTAAAAATAAATAAATAAAATCTTTAAAATGTCTGCCATTGTTTGGACACTGGGTCTCGTGCTTTACTCTCGTTTACCTCTTGTTTAAGAACAATGCTTTCCAAGGACAAGGAGGCTGTGTTGTGCCCTTGTTCTGCAGGGATGTCAGAATTTGTGGATGAGAGAGCCTCATAGAGGTCCTCGCCTTGTTTGCTGCCCAACAAGCAGGCTTTCAGGTTTTTTCAGTGAAGTTGAAAGTCTCACTGGGACAGCCACACACTCTAGCAGCTGGCAGATATAGAATTATCTGTAAACAAAACAACAACAGTGAAAACTGTGGTCCCAGCATCAAACCAGATTTTATTCTCATCATGCTTTGAATAGCTGAGGTAATAGATGCTTTTCCTCCATGTTTAAAGCCTTTTGTCACTAGACAGTTCATTCTGTTTCCAGTTCATTTGAATTCATTTTAATCAGTTTTATCATACTTGTGCATCTCTCTCTTCCTGACTGGATGTCAGACCCCTTAAAGTTACATTAAATATTCGCTCATCAGAATTTCAAAAAGCAGAGTCTTTAAATGCCTTATCATTCTAAATATGTTTCTTGTTTAAAATACTGTCTGTCAAATAAACTATTATTTAAAAAACAAACCAAACATAAGACACTACCAGTCACCATGAGGAGAAACACAAGGCAGAAAGTCTTAACTAAACTATTTCCAGGGACTGTTCCAAACTCAGAGGATATAGCAGCTAATGCAATGGACCCAAATCCCAGCCTTTATGGAGATTGCATTCTAGTGGAAGGAGACAGACAATAACAAATGGATAAAATATATGCTGTATTAGGTGGTGATAAGAGCTGTGGAGAGAAAATAAGGAAGGAGATAGGCAATGGGGGAGGGCTGCCCTTTTAGAAAAGAGTGGCCAGGAAAGGCCTCACTGAGGAGGCAACTTTTGAGTGAAGACTGTGCCGTCTAAGGGAGTAAGCTCTGTGGGTCCTGGCTGGCGTGGCTCTTCTTGCTTCTGGTTCTGGGGTTCTAAGGTGGTAGCATGTTTTGTCTACAATTAGGAAGTCTTTGGGGGTACTAGAAGTTGTTAGCCTGGAGAGAGAATTATTATTTATTATTCCTTCGTTACCCTTTAAAAAAGTACTCTGTCATTTATTGAGTGCCAGACAATATTTCTCATTTCTTATATGCCAGACAATAAGCATTTTATATTAATCAATTAATTAACATAATACTAATATCTATATTAACACATTGCTGTTGTAATATATTATTATGTATTATTATAACAGTCCTAGAAGGTCCTTTCCCCAGGTGCTGCGGATATAGCAGTGAACAAAATAAAGTCCCTATTCTCATGTAGCTTAGCTAGTACGGGAAGATACACAATAAGCACAAACATTTGATTATATAGAATGTCAGATGGTAAAACGTGCTATGGAGAACAAGAGATCAGGTAAAGAGTATAGGAAACATGTGGTGGGGGTGTGGGAGGGAAATATTATTCAACACATGGTCTCATTTTTTATAGCTGATTCCAAATGCCATGCTAGGCTGCGTTGCAAAATGGCTATGAGCAAAGGTTCTAGAATTACAGACATCTGGATGTGACTTTAATTTCTCCCAGTCATAAACAATGTGACCCCAGATAAGTTATTTCTGAACCTCAGTTTCCTTATCTGTAAAATGAGGATAATGACGCTTCATAGGATTGTTGGGAGGACTAATCAAGTCAGATCAAATCAAATCATCCATATAAAGCACCAAGCACAATGCCTGTCACCACAAAGCAAGCGCTCTGAATTTATCATTTGTTTTGCTCACTGACCCCCTACATGGACATCTAGCTTCTTGCAAAATACTGTGATAATGATCACCACCAGAGAAAATAATTCATTAAAAAATAACAACAACAACAAAGAAAACAGCTTGGCAATAGAGAAGCCGCCTGTACTAGACACAGAAAATTGACCAGATAACTTATTAAACCTATGCTGTCCCTTCCTTCTAAAAACAAAAATAGAAGACCTTTTGACAATTAAGGCAATAGCTTTTATTTTTGTCTTTTTTCTGCATTGAATGAATGTGACAGGCAAGACAAGCCCTGTTGCATACACCATGAAGCAGCAGGACCAGAAGCAGATCTAAGCTGTCTAATGAGTTTGGACCTGGACAACACAGATCTTTTGCTTTATGGATAGGAAGTTAAAGGCTGGAGGCCTAAACTGAACCTGCTTTTCTCACTCCCATGGGACTAGCTAGCGCATCAGGCTGGGTTTAGTCAGGAGGCAAACACCAAGAGTGATTTGAATAGAGAGAATTGAATTTTATCAACTGTCAACTAGGAATGAAGTTGTTACCAGGTAACTGAGAGGGTCCCTGAAAAAGCGCTCTAAGGTATACGGAGGTAGCAACTGCAGGAAAGTTACCATCTCTAGGGCTGAGAGAACAAAGGGGAAAGATTGGAATTATTAAAATTTAGAAACTTGGAGGAGGGGCCCTGCAGAACTGAAACTCGGACCTTTGAGAAGGTGGGGAGGGGACTGCTCAGCTGGAGCTGGTGTCTCTGAGGGGCTGCCATGTGGCTGATATTGCAAGTGCTGGGTAAACTGCAAACTGGATCCAATGGCTGCAAACAAAGAGAATCTGCTGTGGGTGGAGGGAGTACCACTTGCTAGGCTATACTAATAGGAACAGGAAGGAGTGTGTCCCCTGTCCCTCCTCCAGCCTTGATGGCCCCTATTGATAGCAAACATGGAGCAACTGACAAAGTAGAAATGTGGCCTGTGGAGTCCCAGCCTCCAGCACCAGCAAGCTGACAAGAGTAGAGAAGCATGGGGTGAGAGGTGACATGTGATAGCTTAGTAAGTGGCGTTCATGCTCAGGCATAGGGGCTCAGGTACAGGAATGCCAGCCTAAACAGAGATGGCAGATTCCCAAACTGGGGTCAAGGCTGGCTCAGCTTACTGACTTTGGAGTAAAAGAGGAAGTGCAGGAGACAGGGAACTGAGCATGGCTGTCTGCCTTCCAAGGCCCAGTACCCATGAATGAATATACTGTGCGCTTACCAAACAAAATGGCAACTCTGCCCCTGGGGGGTGGGCTGCAGTCTCCCAAAAGGTAGGAGACTTACATGGCCTCTTTCCCCCTGTCGGGGAGTAGTAGAAGTAATAATATAGGTAATGTGTCTGGCTTAGTGCCAGGCACATACTAGGCACTCAATAAATGGTGGCTATTATTCAAGGGAAAGAAAAGGTACAAATAGATTAGGGAATGAAGTAACTGGCCATATACAGTGGAGAGAGCCCACGGTTTGGACTTAGATGACCTGGATCCATTACTAGGTAAATGACTTGAACAAGATCCTTCCTTCTCTAAACCAGAAGTTTCCTTATATGTAACATGGAGATGATAATACTTGGGATTTAATGTCCTGTGGTAGACCCCTTAACACATGGTAGCTATTTTGTTCAATGATCAATTATAGAAATAATAATAAGCTTGATTATTTATTATTGATGTTGCTAATAGTAAATAGAAGAGAGTTTAGAGATCATTTATTTCACTCCATCATTGTGCAGATGAAGAAACTGAGGCACAGAAAAAAGTCAGTAGCTCTATGGAGGTTAAGAGCTTGGGCTATGGGGTCAGTGAGACTTTGATTCAATTCCTTGCTGTCCATTTCCTCTTATTGTCTAAGTGACCTTAAGTTAGGCTCTCTCAGCTTTCCAGTGTGGCGAGGACTGCAGGAATGAATCTATTGCTTGTCCCTTAGTAAGTGCTCAGTAAGTAGCACTGGAACATGGTGCTTGGTGAACAGCGAACCACTTAGGTGAGGGTTGGTTGGTCATGACAGTGACTGTTCCACAGAGCAGGTCTTTCAGGTGAGCCTGGACTGTCCATAAGGAAATGGTAAGAACATGAGATTTCAGCCATGGTACTACCTATTATTTGCTTTGCAGCATTGAACAGGTTACTCGACTTCTTCTCCCTGTGGTTTTTCCCTATGAAGATTTTGATCCTTGACCTTATATCTGCTTCCTGGGTTTTTTTTGGAAGCCAAACAATGAAATGAGTCTCTGAAACCCGAGAACCTTGAAGGAGCCCATAAATAAACACCCTCAGATGACTAGTGTCTACGTGGTGTGCCAGAGTAGTACTTTAAACCAAGGATGCTGGGACTGGAGGCTGGATTCCTGCTTTCAAAACTCAAACTGTTCTTATTATAGTCAACTCTTAATTTTTATGTGCTAACTGGGAAAAATTATACCATGAATGAAAGGAGCCGGCTGTGTTCATTGCTCTTCACTCTAAAACTTGAGGAAGACATAAGAGACTATATTTTAAATCTCATTTTTTACCTGATCTCTTTCCTCAAAACTCTGAAGCTGCAGAATAGTTCAAAGCCTACTAGAACAGAGTCAGTGTGCCTGAATAATCCACAAACAAGACAATGCTTATTACTACAGTTACCATTTGTTTATCATGTGCTTTACATCAGGCATTGGGCTAAACTCTGCCTATAGTATCTCATTTTGAATTGATAGTAATTATGAAGAAACAGGTGTGTTCATTTCCATCTGTGACTTATCAATTGAATATCAGGTGTAAAATTTGGAATTAATCATACTTTTCAGTTCATTGTGCATTGTTATCATTGGTCTGTGCAAGACCCTGTGTTAGTTAATTACTTTTCTTATTCCCTTTTATCCATGTACCTGATGCTCATTCACCCCTCCCATAAATACCCAATCTATTTAGTGTGTATCATTTCCTTTGTATATATTCTTATGAAAAGTATATTGTGGTTTTCCGTATGTGTATTTTAAGTCTATGTAAAATGGTACCATGTTATATTTCATTCTGTCTCTAACTTTTTTTAAAAAGATTTTTATTTATTTATTTTTAGAGAGAGGGGAAGGGAGGGAGAAAGAGAGGGAGAGAAACAGCAATGTATGGTTGCCTCTCACATGGTCCTCACTGGGGACCTGTCCCGCAACCCAGGCACATGTGCCCTGACTGGGAATTGAACCAGGACCCTCTGGTTCCCAGCCCGTGCTCAATCCACTGAGCTACACCAGCCAGGGCCTGTCTCTAACTTTTTAATAACTGTTCTAACTGAAGCACAACTCGTTAAAGATTCATTCATGTTGCTACAGGTTTATTTAAACTATTGCTTCCACTTGTGGCATAATACTCTATAGTGTACACCCACCACAGTTGCACATTCTCCTTCCTAGCGACAGATAGCCAGGATACATTGGTGTCAAACTTTCTACTGCCACAAAGAAGCATTGTATTGTTGTCATATGTCTCCTTTATGGACTGTGTGAGAATTGCTTTGGGGTATATGCTGAAGAACGGAATTGTTACTTCATAGGGCATACACAGACTTCATATGCTTAAATAGTGCCATAAATAAGTGCTATTATCCCCATTTTACAGATAAGGGAACTGAGGCTTTGAGAGTTTTAATGACTTACCCAAAGTCACCTAGACAGTAATTAGCAGAGCTGGGATTCAAATGCAGGTAGTCTTGCTCCAAAAATTCTACTCTTAATGTCTATGACATCATTCTTCTCTGAATATTTGAGACTTGTGGACATTTTATAAAAAACATGAAGGTAAATCTCATTGTTTGTAGTTTTTATGTTTGTAGAACTGAGGAATCCAGGTGGACTGATTTTTTTTTCTGAAGTACCTACATCCCTCCATAGCTACATAGTAACTGTTTTTCTCTGACTTTTATATCCTGTGGATCTGCAGCAATAAAAGCCGCGTTGATCATCCAAAATTGGTACCGGGGTTACAGCGCTCGGTTGAGGACCAGAGAACGTTATGCTCTCACCGTCTTCCAGTCCATTGAATATGCCGATGAACAAGGCCAATTACAGGTCTGTTTTGTAAGCTTGTCTCTCCTTTTGGTAAAATGCTTCTCTTTACTGCTTATTATTGAAAGAATGACAGGTTGGGGCCATTTTTTTAAGCTGAGGAATGTTGGTGAAAGGTTTTAATAGAAGATATAGTGACATCGTCTTGGAACTAGCTGTTGAGAGAGAGTATGATTTGAGATGAGGATGACAGTTTTTCAGTTCTGAAGTTCACATTTTTAGGAGGGCTACCGGATGTCTAGTTAACTAATGAAAGTGGCCTTTTTCTATTTTGGGGTATGTGCCCCAATAGGAAATAAAGTTGTTACTTTCTGAAGAAAAAAACACTGTAAGGAGTTTAAAAATGGAAGAATTTCCTGGGAACAAACCTATGGAAATTCTAGAAGAAAATATAGATGGGTGAGGAAGGCCTTTTTCAAGCTTGCAAAAAGTTATATAATCCAACTTTAATGCTTATTGATAGAAAAAAGTACTTTTTAATAATAATAATAAGATCTTAGAAAGATCTCCAATATAACTGTTAATAAAAAATCAACTTGTAGAACAGTATGTAGAGTTTTATCTCATATATATGAAAGAAAATTAAACATACAGCAAAACTCTGGAAAAAGATATACAGTGAAGTGTTTCCATTGATTATTTGTGGGGACAAGAGTGGTATTGATGGGTGGGAGTGGGTGGGGGAGGAATTCTCATTTTCATTCTGTATTGCTTATAGTTTTCAGCAATCATACTTATCTGTAAATTTATCACATAATCTTTAAAAAATAATTAAGGCAATTTCAAAAGTAATCAAAGAAATTACTGGATTTATACTTGGCACTTATAAAAACAATATACTATGATTCAATCAGGTTGTCCCTTTGCCCTGATTAGGAGCTCACAGTGTGGGCTGTCCTTTTAAGTAGCATAGAATATAGTGATGAATATAAAGGTAGAGTGAGCTCTCAAATTGATATGCTTTGTATGCACACATTCCAGTATTAGTGCATTCTTTAATATCGACTCTTTTTTTATAACAGATTTATTGAGATACAATTCAGTTAAAGTGTAAAATTTAATGGCCCTTAGTATATTCCCAAAGTTGTAACCATTACCAAAATAAATTTTAGAACATTTTCATCACCTCCTCCCCTCAAAAAATCTTTATACTCATTAGCAGTCACTCCCCATTCCCTGGCAACCACTAATCTGTTTTCTGTTTTTATAGATTTTCCTTTCCTGGACATTTCATATAAACAGAATCACACAATATGTGATCCTTTGGTGTCTGACTTCTTTCACTTAGCATAATATCTTCAGTATTCATCCATGTTATAGCGTGTATCAGTATTTCATTCCTTTTTATGGCTGGATAATACTCCATTGTATGGACATTGCATATTTTGTTTATTCATTTCTTAGTGGATAGGTCATTTGAATTATTCCATTTTTGGCTATTTGAAATAATGCTACTATGAATATTTGTGTGCAAGTTTCTGTGGGAACATACGTTTTCAGTTCTTTTGGGTGTGTACCTAGAAGTGGAACTGTGGGCCCATCTGGCAACTCTGTGTTTAACTTTTTGAGTAATTGCTAAATTGTTTTCCAAAGCAGCAGTACCATTTTACATTCCTGCTAGCAGTGTATGAGTGGTCCAATTTTGCCACATCTTTGATAATACTTGTTATTATTGGTCTTTTTAATCATAGCCATCTTAGTGTGAGTGAAGTGGTATTTCATTGTGTTTTCTATTAACTCTTGTTTTTATTTATTTATTTATTTATTTATTTATTTATTTATTTATTTTTTACTGTTGACACTATTACACATGTCCCTCATTTCTCCCCTTTGCCCACCTCCACCCAACCCCCAACTGCCCCCTCCCCCGCCTTCATCACACTATTGTGTTGTGTCCCTGGACTGTGCATATAGGTTCTTTGTCTAATCCCTTCACCTTCTTTTATCCAGTCCCTTCCACCTCCCTCCTCTCTGAGATCTGTCAGTCTGTCCCATGTATCCATGCTTCTGGTTCTATTTTTTTCATCAGTTTATTTTGTTCATTAGATTCCACATATAAGTGCCATCATATGGTATTTGTCTTTTTCTGACTGGCTTATATTACTTAGAATAATACTCACCAGTTCCATCCATGCTGTTGCAAAGGGTAAGAGTTCCTTCTTTTTCACAGCTGCATAGTATTCCATCCTGTAAATGTACCACAGCTTTTTCATCCACTCATCTACTGATGAGCACTTGGGCTATTCCAGATCTTGGCTATTGTAAATAATGCTGCAATGAACATAGGGATGCATATATTCTTTCTGACTGCTGCTTCAGGATTCTTAGAATATATTCCCAGAAGTGGGATCCTGGGGTCAAAAGGCAGTTCCACTTTTAATTTTTTGAGGAAACCCCATACTGTTTTCCACAGTGGCTGCTCCAGTCTGCATTCCCACCAAGAGTACACTAGGGTTCCCTTTTCTCCACATCCTCACCAGCGCTTGTCATTTGTTGTTTATTAACTCTTAACTGACAAACCCATCAATGGTATTAAAATTATACATTTTTATATTGGTATGGAAAGTCTTCCTTCCCTCAACCCCCAGACCTATTCCCAGGTTGATAAGATTCCTTAGTGATCACTCTTTACAGGAGGAAGGGCTTGGAGAAGTTATTTATGCTGTATAAATGCAGGTCTTTGCAGATAATTGGTAGGCATAGAGGCAGCATCCAGCTGATGGTTGGAATGCTGGTGGATTTCCATCTTTTCTTCCCTCCCTCCTTCCTTATTTCATTTCCCAAATATATTTGGCATTTAAGAGTATCCCTTAACTCTTCATCTCACTACCGAAAGGAAAAGAAGAGATCGTAATGAACAAAATCTAGTAGCTGTCTTAGGCTGGTTTCCTAGCAGCAGAATCTTAGACAGACATTCCATTACAAGTGATTTCCTGTGAGTGTTCTCAGGAAAAGCATTTAATAAAATGAGGAAATAAAGACTAGACAGGGGATGAAACTAGGCAAAAATATGTTTTCTGGAGAAGCTTGACCTTAAGCCTGATCCCGTTGGAAGCTCTGAAGCGTGAAATGTATCACAGTTTATCCCAACCAGTGGCAAGGGAGGGGGGAGCCTGGGCTGTAATACCCTTGTTTCAGATAGTCATTTTCTGTGGGCACTCCCCCAGGAGAGTGAATATATGGTATCCTATGCAACTCTGGGGAAAGTGCGCCTATCTGCCAAGGACAGTCCTTGGGAGGAGGGGGGCAGGTAGAAGTGGGACCTACTGCAGCTGGGGAATGAGTGCCCCAAAAGAGTAAGGGGTCTTCCGTGGAACACCAACAGCATTTGCACAATAGCTGTTTAGGGTTCATTAACTGATTAATGTGTTTTTATTTTGTCCAGTTATCGAATTTCTTTTCCTTCATGTTGGAAAACTATGCAGGTATAAAAGAGAAAGATCCAGGTAAGTAAAAATTTAGTCTTTTGGAAAGCAATCATTAAATATTAAATTGTCCTCATCAATGGATGTAAACTCTGAAGACAGGAAAACATTAAACATTTTAAAAGATGCCCATCTGCCTTGTCTCTGGTGAAATCAGTTTAGCTGGCTTTTTTCTTCTCTGATGGGTGTCAGCTAAATTGACCACTTAATTCTTTCACTTTCAAAAAACTGAATTAGATTTCATTCAATGTTAATTTTTTGAACACTTTCTCTGAACCACAATCAATTTTTTAAAAGATTTTATTTGGGAGGCAGGGAAGGGAGGTGGGATTGGAGGGGGAGGGGAGGGGAGAGTATGCAGACAACTGTAATTGAACAATAATAAAGTGAAAAAAAAGAAACAAAAGATTTTTAGTTATTTTCAAAGAGAGGGGAAGGGAAGGAGAAAGAGAGGGAGAGAAACATCAAATGTGTGGTTGCCTCTCACATGGCCCCCGCTGGGGACCTGGCCCGCAACCCAGGCATGTGCCCTGACTGGGAATCGAACTGGTGACCCTTTGGTTTGCAGCCCACACTCAATCCACTGAGCTATACCAGCCAGGCTGAACCACAATTTATTGATGTACAATAGTAGCTTAGTAAGGAGGATCTTATTCTTTATCGGTGAAACTTTTGTGCTGAGAGATCAAAATATCTTGAATGTTTTATGAAACAGTTCAGGGGGAAATGATGTATTAAACACAGTTAGCCCCATCATGTCTCTGTTTTCTGTATAGATATCTATCTGTCTATTTCTCTGTCATTTATTTAGTCATTCCGAAATGACTAAATGAATAATTTGAGAGACAGGCAACACAAGTGTGGTTCAAAAATGATTTTAATATAGTTTTTAACAAGGCATGTATTTATTCTGCAAATTAAGATCTGCCTGTTATCTTCAGGGTAGATGCTAAAATTTAAAACCTTTTTCTTTAATTTGGGGCAACAATGTTTTACTCTAATTAAAAATGTTTATGCCATCTTCCCTGGCCAAGCACCTCAGTTGGTTGGAGCATTGTCCTGATACACCAAGGTTGTAGGTGCGATCCCCAGTCAGGGTACATAAAAGAATAAACCAATGAATGCATAAATAACTGTTACAACAAAATTTATTTCTCTCTCTCTCTAAAAAATCAATTAAAAAACAACGTCCAATATTTAAAAATAAAGTGTTTATGGCATCTTAGAGCATATTTTAAATAATCTAGTGACCACCCTTTGAAGTGGCAAAAAAATGGTGGTTTCATGGCATGCTTTTAGTTAAATACATGTGTTTGAAACTAATTAAAGCATTTAATGATCTAGGGAAGCTTTATGAACAGTGGAATAGCCAAACCTGAAGAGTGGGGAGTGGGTGGAAATAGGTATTTTGACATTTTCTTTCATTTAGATAATTGCAATCTGAAGAGAGTTGTTTATGCTTCATGTTCTTTGGCAAAAATATTTCTGAGAGAAAATATAATCATGATGGAATGAAGTAGCACTCTTTCTGCTAATAACTTAATATTTCAATCTGGCCTGTGCATCAGACTTACTTATGAAGATTCATAGCTGCAGATCGCTGAGTTCCAGCCCAAAGATTTACTCAGTCTCTGGTTTTTTGTTTTTGTTTTTGTTTTGTTTTGCTTTTTTAAAATCTACATTTAAAAAATTATGCAGGTGATTTAAAAATAAATTTAAAATTTTATCAAAGAAAGGGACAGTGGCTTAATCTTCTTATGTAAATTTTACAGAAACTTTTCATTACAGAAAAGTACACAAATCATAAGTATATGGCTCAATAGATTTTCTCAAAGTAAACATACCCTTGTAACCTTCACCCAAAACAAGAAATAAAACATTATCACACAACCCATGGATATGGACAACAATATGGAGGTTGGCTTGGGGTGGAGAGAGAGTGGGGCTGGGTGGAGGTGAGGAAGGGGAGAAAAAGTGGGAACAACTGTAACAACATAAACAATAGAAATAAGGCTAAAAAACAACAGCCAGAATACACACACACACACACACACACATACACATACACAAAGAAATAAAACATTATCAGAACCACAGAAACCCCCCCCTCCCTCTTCTATCACTACCTAGCTGCCCCATCACTATTTTTCTGACTTCTACATCCCAGATTAATTTTGCTTGTTTTTGAACTTCTCTAAATAAATGAAAGCATAGAGCTTTGAGTTTGGCTTCTTTTACATCACATCGTATTTGTGAGAGTCATCCATGTTGTTGCAATTTGGTCATTCTTATTGCTGAATAATATTTCATTCTATGGATGTACCAAAATATATCCATTCTACTGTTAATGGACTTCTGAGTTGTTTTCAGTTTTGGTAATTTAAATGGTACTGCTGTGCATATTCTTGTACATGTCCATTTTGGTCTGTATATGTACGAGATCTGTCCAGAAGGTATCCAGCCATCTAATATGAAACATAGAGACATTTATTGAAGAAGATACAAGATACAAGAAACATTGTCCATAGTACAATGACACCTCACTCCCCTTCAAAGTAGGCACCTTGGGACCTCACACAGTTCTCCCAATCACCATCAGCTGTCCTACCATAATTTCTTGCATCTCATCAATGGTCTGAAATCTCTTCCCTTTCAAAGGTGATTTTAGTTTTGGGAAAAGCCAGAAGTTGCAAGGTACCAAATCTGGGCTGTAGGGGGTGCTGAGTCACCTGGATTATTTGATGTTTCGCCAACAAATTCTGCACAAGATGTGATATATGAGAAGGTGCATTGTTATGATGAAGCTGCCAATCACCAGTTGCCTATAGATGTGGCCTTCTGAATCATCTGAATAGTTTCTGTGGAGGCGTGTTAGAACTAACGCAAAATTTGATGAAGATTTGTTAATCTACTTGCTTACTTATTTTGAATGTAATGGCTACACAGTACACATGCTCACTCAGTGGTGTCTACCACCCCCACTAACTAGTACAGTGAAGTCGTCATTGTTCACGCAAATACATTCCAGTTTGCTCTCCTTGGCTGCCAGGTTATACTGATGTAGTGCAAACCATTCTTATTAACAGTGGCTAGACTTTTTCTGGACAGACTTCATATTCTTTCAAATTAGTGTTTTGTGTTTCTTTGTTTATATACCTATAAGTGGAATCACTAGGTCATAAGGCAGTTCCATTTTTAATTTGGGGGGGACCCTTTATACTGTTTCCCATAGTGGCTGAATCAATCTGCATTCCCACCAACAGTGCATGATTGTTCCATATGTTTTCTCCATATCTTCGTCAACACTTGTTTGTTGATTTATTGACAATAGCCATTCTGACAGGTGTAAGATGATATCTCATTGTGATTTTAACTTGCATTTTTCTGATGATTAGTGATGTTGAACATTTTTTCATATGCCTATTGGCCACCTGTGTGTCCTCTTGGAGAAATGTCTGTTCAGGCCTTCTTCCCATTTTTAAATTGGATTGTTTGTTTGTTTTTTTTGCTTTTGAGTTATATGAGTTCTTTATAAATTTTGGATATTACCCCCATCAGATGTATCATTGACAAATATGTTCTCCCATTCACTGGGTTATCTTTTCATTTTGTTGAAGGTTTTCTTTGCCATGCAAAACCTTTTTAGTTTGATGTAGTACCATTTGTTTATTTTTTCTTTTGTTTCCCTTGCCTGAGGAAGTATATCAGAAAAAATGTTGCTATGAGAAATATCAGATATTTTACTGTGTATGTCTTCTTTGAGTATTTTTATGGCTTCTAGTTTTACATTTAAGTCTTTAATCCATTTTGAGTTTATTCTTGTACATGGTATAAGAAGGTGGTCTAGTTTCACTTTTTTGCACGTATCTGTCCAATTTTCCCAACAGCATTTATTGAATGGGTTGTCTGTACCCGATTGTATATATTTTTTAAAGATTTTATTTATTTATTTATAGAGAGAGGAGAAGGGAGGGAGAAAGAGGGAGAGAAACATCAATTGGTTGCCTCTTGTTCAACCCCAAATGGGGACCTGGCCTGCAGCCCAGGCATGTGCTCTGATATTTATTTAATGTTCACCTATGCCACATCATTAAGTACGTTAAATATATCATTTTATTTAGTCTTCCTGACACATCAGTGAGATCAGTATTGTTATCATACCCTTTTTGTGGATGAGAATACTGATACTTAGAAGGTAACCTCCCAAGCTTGTTCATCTCATCAGTGGTGAAGTTCTGATTCAAACCAATATGATTAACCTCTGTATTATTTTAATTCTTCTATCAGTTCTGGGAGTTTTCCAATTGATTTTCTCAGGCACATATATTTAATCACACTGGCCACAAGTAACTTTATATCTTTGTGTCCAGCAGTCATTCCTCTTATTTTGACTTCATGTTTTGTTGCATTGGCCAAAGGTAGCAGAACAATGTTAAAATGAAACAGTAAAAGGCAGCCTTGTTTTGTTAATGATTTAATAGAAAGACCATTACTGTTAGATTTTAAATTTTATGTTAAGGACGTTTTTTGAGTTTTTAAAAGATCGGGAACAGATATTATATTTTATGAACTATCATTTTGGCAACTACTGCGTTCGTTATATGGACACCCAACTGTTTTAATCCAGATTCATAATTTAGAAATTAAATAACTATAAATGCAGTTCAATTGGTGCTTTTCTTCTTTCAGCAATATCTGGAGTTTGTTTTCAAAGTGATGTGGATGGTAGAGGCAGAAATTGTTTTGTTTTGTTTTTAAATTGTGGGCTTAAAATTATCCCTATCCAGGCTTTGAGTCTGTACTGGGTAAAAGAAAAGATCATATGTAGGGGACATTTTTTAGGTATTTTCTTTAGAAGAGCTTACAAGGGTATCATTCGGTTATAATTCAAAATTTTGTTATATGTAGTTAGATTCATGTTGACAGAATTGTGAAATAAATAGGTAAGGATTAATTCTAATTAAATGTTATACAAATCTCCATATATTGTTAGCATTTCTTAAAGTATTATTATTAGTTATAATAGATATATTCCACAAAGATAGTTCTTGCATTTGAAATGTTAAAGCTTTTTTTAAAAATTATTTTATTTTTAGAAGGGAAGGGAGGGAGAAAGAGAGGGAGAGAAACAGCAATGTGTGGTTGCCTCTCACGTGGCCCTCACTGGGGACCTGGCCCGCAACCCAGGCATGTGCCCCGACTGGGGATCAAACCAGCAACCCTTTGGTTCCCAGCCTGCACTCAGTCCACTGAGCTACACCAGCCAGGGCTGAAATGTTAAAGCTTTTAATTGTGTTTATACATGACCTACATTAGCTATACATTAGGAAAAGAATCTGTGTTATTGTTTTTTTTAATATGCCTAAAAACCAGCTGAAGGATTATGATTTGATGTTTCCTGATATTTCATATTGAGTAGTTTTGACCAGGAATTGTTTTCGGGAAATGGTGCTTTTTCATATATTTATTACTAAACTTATAAAGAACGAGGATTATTACATGTTTTGAAGGCAGGGCAAGACTGACCTTGTATCTTTTAAGAAGTAAAGCTATTTTTATTCTGTTCTTCAAAAACGAGACTGACTTTTAATAACCTGAACTAATGGAATTGACTTGATGTGTCAGCTGATGAGAAAGGGAGAGTTAACAGAACATGTGTGAAGACAATGGTTGGGAAAAGAAAGTTGTTTCTTGTTTATATCTCAGAGTTGGGATTGCTCAATAAGTCTGTTATAAGATGACATGGTGAAGCTGCTGGGGTTGTTTTGTTTTTGTTTTTGTTGTTGTTTTCCCAAGAGGAGCCTGATATTTCAGTGTGCAGAGTTAAGAGGAAAGTTTTCCCTTAGAACAAGATGTATCTCTAAGAATGACTACCAATTAGAAGTTAGTGGCATGATCATTATGGTAGTCAAGTAGAGTATTTAGGCTTTACTGCCTACATAATGAATCTGAGATACAATTTACCAAGATACTCTGCATTTATAGTTTTCAAACATAAAATGAAATAATGAACTTATTCTCAATTCTCAAACCAAATCCAAAGGAAAAATAACCTGCTGGACCACATTGAAAACAGACATTATTACTTCTAAATTCAACTTCTTATAAAAGATCATCAGCCATTACCAAAAAAATATTGGATACACAATACTTTAGAAAGTATATTTAAATTACCAAATATGGCTCTAGAAAACATTTTCAAGTTCAGTTCTTAACTGTAATCCCTCAGAATAAGTTAATCAGGAAAAAAACATGTTCTATCTGCATCTGCTCACATCATACCTTCCAAACATGTTCACTGTAAATGAAAAAGGTAGAAACTGCTTGCAGACAACTTCTGATTAATGGCATTAGTGGCAATTCAGTGTTAATGAGTTGAAGAGTATGTTATCCTCTGTATCAGTTATCTATTACTTTAATAATACTGTGTATTCAACAACCACAATAGTTCAGTGTCATTTAATAAACATTTCATTTTGCTCATAAATCTACAGATTGGCTGAGCATGTCCGCTGATCTTGGCAGACTTGATTTGGCAGTTTTTTGGGTCTTGGCTGGAGTTCACTCATGTTTTTTGGAGGTCTGCTGGCTGGAGGCTGATCTAGGATGGCCTTGGCTATGATGACTCAGCTCTGCTCCATGTGGTCTTGGAGCTTTCAGTAGGCTAGCCACTCTTTGTGGTAGTGGCACGGTTTCAAATGAGAGAGCATGGAAACAAACATATCCTTGTGAGGCCTTGGCTTGGAACTGGTATGTAACACTTCACCACATTCTGTAGGCCAACACAAGTCACGAAGCAGCTTCAAGGGCTAGGGAAATAGACTCTTTGTGAGAGTAGCTGCAAAATCACATTAAAAATAGCATGGCCAGAGGTTGGGATAGAGAATTGGGGTCACTGTTGCAATCAATCTACCATATCCCCTTTAATCTTCCTCTACCTGACTTGGCCAGATTTCTGTTTTTGGGTTGATCATTTCATGGGCAGTCTAGCAAGAAGGGACACTGCATGTCAGCACCTACTGAAATGGGCAGTGCAGGCAGTGTTCCATAGAAATGTGTCTCTGAGATAGAGGTCCTTTGGAATTTCTGCCATTGTGGTTTGCTATCTAACTTTGTCTGCTTTGTTACCAAGAAGAAAAAGAAAATCACATCAGAAAATTTGTTTTATGTGAGGGGAGAGAAATCGATTACAGCTAAGTAAAATTTGAAGTGTTTAACAGGGGAAAAATTGGATGTTGCAGTTTAAGTTTCTATAGATCATGAATAGCAGCAGATGTTTGAACCAAATACAATGCATTTATTGTGTTTTCAACCCTATTTGTAAAAATCTGAGATGTAAGAGTGGGCAAAAAATGTAGAGTTAGAGCTTCAGAGCATGAAAATACCATGATTGACCAGTTTTCCCTGTGCTTCTTCCTCCATTCCCCACTGATGTACTTACTCACTGCGTTGGTAAAATGTCCATCCAGGAAGGGATGATGGTGATTCATGTGCGTGTACCTACAGATTTCAGAACAAATCATTTCTCGTGGTTATATGTGGGTTACTTCGATATGCATAACAGTTAGCACAGTACCTTTCATGGGCTAGACATTCAAGAAGGTATTTAATACATTTAAGTATGGGAATGCTCATTTTTGTCCCCCTTTCTGTTTTTTTCAGCAATAGTAAATCGACTGTTTGGTTGTGCCCTCCCAAATGAAAAGAGTAAGTTGGATTGTATAGGGGTGATAGAGGTCCCGGACTCCTATACTGGCCCTCGGCTGAAGTTTCCACTCACTGTTGATTCTCTTCATTTACTGATTGAGTCCTTTAAGAAGCAGCAGGTAAGTGAAAGCAGATACTACCTTAATTCTTGCACATATCATGCGCTCAATGACTATTTGTTGAATGCGTGAATGAAAACACTATAGCAGAAATGCATTCCCTTGGGAAAAAGCTTCACATTAAGTGAGAGCTACTCTCTGCTTTGCTTAACCCATTGAAGAGAAGTATCCTTAGGTGGCCCTGGCTGGTGTGGCTCAGTGGATTGAGTGCTGGCCTGCGAACCAAAGGGTTGCTAGTTCGATTTCCAGTTAGGGCACATGCCTGGGTTGTGGGCCAGGTCCCCAGTGGGGGATTTGTGAGAAGCAACCACACATTGATGTTTCTCTCCATCTCTGTCTGTCTCCCTTCCCCTCTGTCTAAAAATTAATAAATAAAATCTTTTAAAAAAAGAAGTACCCTCAGATGCACAGAAACCTCCTTTCTATAGTTTACAGCATTTCCTTTTTCTGAGATATAATTCACCATTTAAACTATATGATTCAGTGGTTGTTTTGTACATTCACAAGATTGTGCAGCCATCACCAATATCTAATTCCAGAACATTTTCATCACTCCCAAAAGAAGTGTCATACTTATTACCATTTCCTCCTCCCCACCCCTGGCAACCACTATTATACTTTTTGTCTCTATGGATTTGTCTCTTCTGGATATTTCATACAAATGAAATCATATAATATGTGGCTTTTTGTGTCTTTCATTTAACATAATATTTTTAATATTTATGTCATAGCCTATTTTATTACTTCTTTACTTTTATGGCTGGCTAATATTCTATTGTAATGGACCTACTATTTTTGTTTATCAATTCATCAATGTATGGACTTTTGGATTTTTCTGTCTTTTGGCTGTTATGAACAATGCTGCTATGAACATTCACATGCAAGTTTTTGCATGAACATATGTTTTCATTTCTTTTGAGTATATACCTAGGAGTGAAATTGCTGGGTAATATGGCTACTCTGTTTAACATTTTGAGGAACATCCAAACCATTTGCCACAACCGAACCATTTTGCATTCCTACCAGCAATGAATGAGGGTCATTTTTTTTTTTTTTTTTGCCAACACTAGTTATTTTCTGGATTTTTTAAAATTTTATATTTTTTTAGCCATCTTATTTGTATGTGAAGTGGTAGGTCCTTGTGGTTTTTGATTTTCATTTCCCTGATGACTAACGATGTTGAATATCTTTTCATGTTTATTGGCCATTTGTACACATTCTTTGGAGAAATGTCCATTCAGATCCATTGCCTACTTTAAAATCGGTTTATTTGTTTCTTTATTATTGAGTTGTAGGAGTTCTTTATATATTCTGGATACAAATCCTTTATCAGGTACACAGTTTGCAAATATTTTCTCCAAATTTGTAGGTTTTCTTTTCACTTTTTTGTTAATGTCCTTTGATTCACTAAAATTTCTAATTTTGATGAAGTCCAATTTATCTATTTTTTTTTCTTTGGTTGCTTGTGCTTTTGGTGTCATATCTAAGAATCCATTGCTAAATCCAAGGTCATGAAGATTTACCCTTATGTTTTCTCCCCTCCAAGTACCAACCAGGCCTGACCCTGCTTAGCTTCTGAGATCAGATGACCCTTATATTTTCTTCTAAGAATTTTATAGCTTTAGTTCTTACATTTAGGTCTGGGAGCCAATTTCAATTATTTTCTGTATATAGTATGAGGTAGAAGTTTCAGTTTCATTCTTTGCATGTAGATATGCAGTTGTCCCAGTACCTTTTGTTGAAGAGTCTTTTTTTTAGTCTTTTTTCCCCATTGAATGGTCTCGGTATCCTTGTCAAAAATTAATAGGGCCATAGATGTATGGATTTATTTCTAGACTCCCAATTTTATTCCATTGGTATGTCTATCCTTATGCCAGCAGTACACTGTATGTTAATGTGGTGTATCACATTGATTAATTTTCTTATGTTGAACCACCCTTGTATTCCTGGAATAAATCCCATTAGTTCATGGTGTATAATTTTTTAAAAGTCTGTTGAATTTGGTTTGCTGGTATGTTGTTGAGTATTAGCATTTTATTCATAAGGGATATTGATCTGTGTTTCCTTTTCTAGTGGTATCTTTGTCTGGCTTTGGTGTAAGAATAGTACTGGTCTCATAGAATGATTTAGGAATTGTTTCCTCTTCTATTTTTTGCAAGAGTTTGAGAAGGATTGGTGTTAATTCTATAAATATTTAGTAGAGTTCACCAATGAAGCTGTCTTGTCTTGGACTTTTATTTGTTAGGTTTTTTGTTTGTACGTTTGTTTGTTTTGCTTGTTTTCTCCTCACCCGAGGACATGCTTATTGATTTTAGAGAGAGGGGAAGGGAGGGAGAGAGAGAGGGAGAGAAACATCAATGTGCGAGATAAACATCGATTGGTTCCCTCTTGCACGCACCCTGACTGGGGTCAAACCTGCAACCTATGTATGTGCCCTGACCAGGAATCAAACTGCAACCTTTCAGTTGACTGAATGATGCTCCAACCAACTGAGCCTCAGGGGCCAGGGAAGATGTTTCTGATGAACTATTCAGTCTCTACTTGTCCAAGATCTGTTTGGATTTTCTGTTTCTTCTTGAGTCAGTTTTGGTAATTTGTATGATTCTAAGGAATTTGTCCATCTAAGTTATCTAATTTGTTGGTATACAGTTGTTCACATTAGTCTCATAATTCTTCTTATTTCTTTAAGGTCAGTGGGAATGTCCCCACTTTCATTTCTGATTATGGTTATTTGCATTTTCTCTTTTTTCCTGGTCAGTGTAGCTAAAAGTTTTTGAATTTTGTTAAATTTTACAAAGAATGAGCTTTTGGTTTTGCTGGTTGTCTCTATTGTATTTTTGTTCTCTATTTCATTTATCTGTACTCTAGTCCTTATTTTCTTCAGCTAGCTTTTGGTTTAGTTTGCTTTTATTTTTCTAGCTCCTTGGTGTTAAATGAGGCTTTTCATTTGAGACCTTTCTTCTTTTTTAATATAGGTATTTACAGCTATAAATGTCTCTCTGAACATTGCTTTTGCTTCATCCCATAAATTTTGGTATATTGTGTTTTCATTTTCATTCATCTCAAAGTATTTTCCAATTTCCCTTGTGATTTTTTTGACCATTCAGTTGTTTAAGAGAATATTGTTTAATTTCCACATATTTCTGAATTTTCTAGTTTTTCTTATGTTACTGATTTCTAGTTTCATTCCATTTTAGTCAGGGAAGATACTTTGCATGGTTCCAATCTTTTAAAATCTGCTGAGGCTTGTTTTGTGTCCTAACATCTGATCTATTCTGGGGAATGTTCCATGTGCACTTGTAAAAAGTGTGTAGTCTGCTGTTGTTGGGTGGAGCATTCTATAGATGTCTGTTAGGTCTAGTTGTATGTGGGGTGTCCGAAGTCTCTGTTCCTTTAGCTTGTGTTCACCTAGTGTTTTGACAGAGTTTTCTTGAACCCAGGAGCTATTAAAAGAGAAACAAAAGAAAAAAAGAGAAGAGCCTAGTCTTTGCAGATTAGCTCTGTGTTGGTACACCCCTTCACTGCTTAGCCAAGCTATATACAAATTTGTCTTAGCCTTTACTCCCTGCTTGCATGGAGCCATTTTTAAGTTGCCCTTTCCTGATTTAGCCTTTGGTTGGTTGTTATAAATTTTGACTGTTTTCTAGAACTCTGACAAAGTTGATTTTGACTCGCCCGGCTGGTGTAGCTCAGTGGATTGAGCGCGGGCTGGGAACCAGAGGGTCCCGGTTCGATTCCCAGTCGGGGCACATGCCTAGGTTGCAGGCCAGGTCCCCCAGTGGGGGCCATGTGAGAGGCAACCATACATTGCTCTTTCTCCCTCCCTTCTCCTCTGTCTGAAAATAAATAAATAAAATCTTTAAAAAAAAGTTTATTTTGACAGAGTTTTGTTTTGTGTTTTTTTTTTGCTTGATTTTTTAAAGAGTTTCTGTGACAGGATGGGACCTTGGAGCTACCTACTACATTATTTTCTCTGACATCACCACAAAACCCTCATTCTAAGGTTAGGTTAGGACCCTAAGGAGATATCCTAGGAGCAAGAGTAGACTGGAAGTAGACTAGGCATTGAAGCAAAGCTTTGAATCCTCTAATTGCTGAGATTGAATTGAGATCATTTCAAGATAGCTAGTGCTCCTAGCAACTTGCCAAAAGAAAATTTAAATCCTCTCTGGAAAAAAATAGGCCTCAAATTATTTCTCCATGTTTTCACACACCATGTCTAGAACTTAATACAAATATTAACTAGCGACAGGAGCTTACAAGATTCATGAAGGAAAGCTGAGGATTTAGAATGCTTTTGTGGGGAAAATCCTTAGTACTCTGTTAGTTCTCAAATAGACAGGAAAGCTGGGTCTCCACACTAATCAACATCCAGGAGCTCTTCTCTTTCCTCCTAATTCTCACATTACTTCAAATCCTGATTCCTGTGTTTTAAAAAAGTAATAATGAAATTCCTCCAAATTTAAATCATATGTTTTGGGGATCTGGGGTAGAAAATAATTTTATTATTTTAATAGCCATGAAAATGGAAATTTCAGGACACCATGAGTCATGATTGTTCCAAAGGGTTTCATCTGTCCTGAATCCCACACCCAAAGCAGTATCTGAACAATATGTAGATATGATCCCTCTCTCAGCCTTCAGAAATGTAAACCAGGGCTGTCTAATAGAAATGTAATATGAGTGACATACATATTTTAAATTTTTCTAGTAGTCTTATTAAAAAAGTAAAAAGAAATAGGTGAGACTACCAGCCAAGATGGAGGTGTAGGTAGACACACTCTGCCTCCTCACACAACCAAAAGAGGGGCAACAATTTAAAAACAAAAAACAACCAGAACTGACAGAAAATCGAACTGTATGGAGGTCCGACTACCAAGGAGTTAAAAAAGACACGTTCATCCAGACAGACCAGTGTCACAATGCAGTGATGGGGTTGCCCTGCCCTGGTGAACAGTTAAGTCTCTGCCCCTCATATGTAACAGGTGCGCTGAGGAAAAAAAAATGGCCCAAATGAAAGAACAGATCAAAACTCCAGAAAAAATACAACTAAGTGACAAAGAGACAGCCAACTTATCAGATGCACAGCTCAAAACACTGGTAATCAGGATGCTCACAGAATTGGTTGAGTTTGGTCACAAATTAGATGAAAAAATGAAGACTATGCTAAGTGAAATAAGGGGAAATGTACAGGGAACCAATAGTGATGGGAAGGACACTGGGACTCAGATCAACGGTGTGGACCAGAAGGAAGAAAAAAACATTCAACCAGAAAGGAATGAAGAAGAAAGAATTCAAAAAAATGAGGACAGGCTTAGGAACCTCCAGGACATTTTTAAACATTCCAACATCTGAATTATAGGGGTACTAGAAGGAGAAGAGGAAGAGCAAGAAATGGAAAACTTATTTGAACAAATAGTGAAAGAGAACTTCCCCAATCTGGCAAAGGAAATAGACTTCTGGGAAGTTCAGGAAGCTCAGAGTCCCAAAGAAGTTGGACCCAAAGAGGAATACACCAAGGCACATCATAATTACATTACTCAAGATTAAAAATAAGGAGAGAATCTTAGAAGCAGCAAGAGAAAAGGAGACAGTTACCTACAAAGGAATTCCCATAAGACTGTCAGCCAATTTCTCAAAAGAAACCTTACAGGCAAGAAGGGGCTGGAAAGAAGTATCCCAAGTCATGAAAGGCAAAGACCTACATGCAAGATTACTCTATCCAGCAAAACTTTCATTTAGAATGGAAGGGCAGATAAAGTGCTTCTCAGATAAGGTCAAGTTCAAGGAGTTCATCATCATCCAGCCTTTATTATATGAAATGTTAAGGGGATTTATATAAGACATGGAGGGTTATCAACAGGGGAGCAGGTGGGGGAGAAAGAGGGAAAAGGTACAGAGGATAAGTAGCATAAATGGTAGGTAGAAAACAGACAGGGGGAGGTTAAGAATAGTATAGGAAATGTAGAAGCCAAAGAACTTATATGTATGACCCATGGACAAGAACTAAAGAGGGGGGGTGAGGGGGATGTGGGGCAGAGGGGAATAAAGGGGGGAAAATGGGACAACTGTAATAGCATAATCAATAAAATATATTAAAAAAAAGAAATAGGTGAAATTCATTTTAATATATTTTATTTAATCCAGCTCATATAATTATCATTTTAATATGTAATCCTATTAATTTTTTTTAATAAGCCATTTTAATTTTTTCATAATAAGTCTTTGAAATCTGGTATGTATTTTGTGCCTACAGCATTCAACTAGCCCCATTTCAAGTGGTCAATAGCTCCATAGGACTAGTGGCTACTGTACTGGACTACCAATAGTCCTGAACCAAAAAGTGCTGTTAACATCTATTAAGTTTATATTGGCTATTTTACTTTTTGGCTTATGTATTTGGAATATTTTATAATTACAAAAAAGGGAAAACAACACAATGGATTTAAAACAAAAAACCCAGGAAGAGAAAACAGAGTAAATCTGTCCAAAACAATGATGTCATCATGAATCCAGAGGGGAGGTGGGACAGGACAATGGGACGAAAAGGGGGAAGGGTTTTCAGGAGCATCAATAAAGGACATATGGACAAAACCAAGGCGGGGGTAGGATCAAGGGTGGGAAGTGGGAATGGCTGGAGTGGGGAGAAGATGGAGACAACTGTACTTGAACAACAATAAAAAAACTTAAAAATTATATATATATATATAATTCTCTTGCTGCTTCTAAGATTCTCTCCTTATATATATATCCATTTGAACAGAAAAACAATTTAACTGGAGGAGAGTGATAGAATGAATGGTCATAATAGGAGGTAATTGAAATGGTTTATTTGGCTTCATTATGTTTTATACTTAGACTTGTACAACATAAATGTGCTTGCTATTTTCTGAACTCACATCTGTGCACCAACAATTGAGCCACACTTGGGATGCCTGGCTGAGGAATTTTAGAGGCTTGTCTGGCTTCCTTCTGAGATCTCTCATAACCCGGCACCTCCACCTAGTTTCCATCCCAGGTGGCAGGATGTCCCAAACAAATGCAAAGCAGTCCCTCTTCAACGGTCTCTGTCTACTCTTTTCTCTTTGTCCTTTTCCTCCTCTCTTCTACTTATTTATTTGCACACTTCCTTAGGCCAAGGGAGTTTCCTGTTTTTCCCATCACTTCTCTTGGGCTTTACTGACCAAGTATAATCAGAAATGTTCTGTGAATGGGTGATGTCAATTAAGAGCATGAGAGTATAAATGTCCTAAGAACCATTCATTCATTCAGTTTACAAATCTCTAATGAGAGCTTATTATATGACAGATACTGTGCTAGAATCAATCTATTTAAGAATAATTTAGAGATGATCCTAAAATACAGCTACCTGAAATGTGCTCATATGCTTACCTTTATAGCTTTCTATACAGTCATGCCTTTCTTCCTAGTTCGTCACATCTGTTTCCTCTGCTTTGCCCTCACAGATACTCCATGCCTCTTATGTTTTAGAGATACTATTTGAAACTAAGGAAGCCCTGATGCAAATGCCAAATCTTAATCGTATAAGAACTTATCCCACCAAAGAGATAACAATTTGTGGTAAGTTTCAGAGCAGAGTTACCAATTTAATATTTTGGACCCTCTTGGTTCCACGTCATTTGCCTATATTGAAAACTGCATAAATTGGACTGTGTTAAGGAAAAATGTTAATATAGAGTTATCTATCATAATAATACTGTTCCCCATCTTGTCTTTGTTTTGCATACCAGCTGGCAGGAATTAATTATGTGAGAAATTAGAGAACTCAAAGCTTTTTAGAAAGGCAGGCAGCATTTTAGTACGGAAAACCACCCGTGGGTGGAATAAGTGTCCTTTGCCCTCCGTCTAGCTCTCATTATCTTTGTTCCATGCTGCTTTTCCTAGGTGGGCTTCTTATGCCACTTATGCTGGGAAGAACACTCATCTCTGCCCTTGGCTGCTGTTTTAGATTTTTCCAACTGGTCCCTGCAGCTTTTAAAAGGGTAGGAATGTCCCAGAAATCTGTTCCTTGTTCTTTTAAATAACAAGATTGAGATTTTTGTTATCCTGTAGGCCAGCCTGGCAGGATATTGCTTCACAAAACAGTACACATTGAAATTCAACACAGTTGGTGCTCGGCATGCTTGCAACAGTCTGAGAATGTAGTGCGTGGAAGGAAAAGTAACTCCCTTAACTTCTAATTAAGCCTTTAGGTTACAAAACAGTGATTGTTATTTTCTAAATCAATTTTTTGCCCATGTCTTTTACTCTAGCAGGTAGAAGTGGATTTGACAATCTAATTAAACCATTTCCATTTCTAGAAACTGATAGTGGTGACAGGGACTTGATGTAGCAGTACACACTTCATGACGTGCCCTGACTCAGGTTTGTAAAGAGTCTTTAATGGTTCAATTCCAACCTAATCAGGCCACCACATCTTTACCCAGCAGACGAGGGATCTCAGCAGTGGGTGACCTTTTATTCAAGGCCTCAGCAGCTCTTACTTTTCCATGGATACAAGGGCTTTGGAGTCATGAGACTCAGGAAGCCATGCCTACCCATGAAGGCTATGGAGTGAGGGCTAGATTTGCTATCAAAGTGCATATAATAGGCCAAACAGAGAGTGTGACCTGTTCCCACAACTTTCCAGCATACCTCCAGTTGCAATTGTAGACTTATCTTTGGATAAAAGGATCTGGAAGAAGATATAAATTAATTAGAGGGCATGGAATCCTGGAAACACACAGTGTAAGAATAGAATGGTTCTTACAGAGACCATCTGTCTATCATTTGTTCTCACAGATGAAACTGAGCTCCAGAGAGAAAAATGCATCACCTTCCATGCATTTCTGTGTAGTAACTCCCTGCACCCCCACCCCAGGCTCACTCAGCTAGTTAGTGGCAGAGTCAGGATTAAAAATCAGGTCCTCTGGTTAAAGCCAGCCTCATTATCTGCTATCCTAACTCCATCTCACGCACTGCTCTGGCTGATGTTTCATTTTCCATCATGAGAGAAAGATTAGAGAATATAGATTGATTGGACAGTTCCATTCATTTAAAGATCCCCACATCTTAGGTGTTTATTTCCAGGCTTTTTCCACTTAGTACCATTGGTAGAGGGAAAAGCCAAGGCTGGTACATTCCCTTAGCATAGGAATTATCTTCTATCTTAATATAAGTATTAGGAAAGGAAAATAAATTGTGATGATACCTTTACCATTATTTTAATTTCCAGATGCATATTTTACATACATATTCCAAATATGCTACATGATTCTCAACAAGCATGAAATATAGGAGGTGTTTTGTGCTCACTTCAGCAGCACATACACTAAAATTGGAATGATAACAGAGAAGATTAGTATGGCCCCTCAGCAGGGATCACACACACACACGAAATATAGGAGGTGTTTCAGCCTATAGTTGTGTTATAAGTAACAGCCAATTCTGCACTCATTTTTTTTTTATGTGGTGGAAATATCTTCCTATAGCAGTCTTTCTATGATATGACTTTTATTTTTTGCTGTCCAACTAGAAGTTAAAGATATTTTTATAGCCTCTACTCTTAATATGCTGAAACCAATTCAGTTTTTAGCATGCCAGCTGCAATAGTTCTGTCTACTCAAATCTTTGAAAGATGAGTCACCCTGAAGACAATCAGGAAAATAAAAAAATTAAAGTATATATTTAACAGATAAGTAAAAAGTCCTTCCACTTTTATTTCTTTAGATTTGGAGTGAGACCATGTGGAAGCAATGAGATTTAAGTATATAATAGTGTTAATATGCTCTTAATATTAATATTATAGTCATTTTATGAACAAGTGCTGGTGAGAAGTTTTAATTTTATTATTCCAATTATAATTGGAGTCTTTTGTTGCATATATTTGGTTAATTGTGGTTGCAGGTTTTTAAGCAAATTGAGGAAAATTTTTTCAAAATTCTATCTGGTAATAAATATTTATGATCAGAGCTTATGAAAGCCAAATATTTACCTAGAAATGTTTATCCAAATAGGCATTTTGAATATTCATATATTCACTCTTGTTTTTTAATTAATTGCTTCATATATATTCATTTGGTTTCCCTTAGTTGGCTGAGTTTTATAGTCATGATTTTATTTTTATTGTCTATAACTGTCTCATCAAAAGAATGTAAGCTATCTACTCACAATTTTTAAGTTCAGATGCTACTGCTGGAACATACTCTTTAAAACATGGCTTTAAAAAGCTACGTATTTGGCAATTAAACATATTTATTGAGTTCTTGCTATGCGCTAGGTATAGAGGAAGCACTTGGGGATTTAATGCCAAGGTAGATACTATTGCTACTCTCCTGGAGATTATAATACAGAGTAATTGTTAAGAGCTTCAGTTTTGAAGTGAGATCAAGTTGGGTTTGAATTCCAGCTCTGATACTTGGTAGCTAGGTAACTTTGCATAAGTTACTTAACTAGTCTGAGCCTCATTTGTAAAATGAGAATAATGAAAATAATATTCATCTCACAGAATGGTTGTAAGTATTGAACAAGATAATTAATGCAAAACCATAGTACAGTGCTTGGCACAGAGGAAGGTAAGCACTGCGTAAATGGCAGGAGTGAGTAGGTAATTTCAATATTGGATGCTGTCCCTAATAGAAAAGGGGACAAAGTTTCCATAGAGTGCTATGGAAACAAATTGTTGAATTAATATCATCATAGGGTAAAACCCAATGCCCCAAGAATTCTTGAAGTATATTAGCAATATTTCAGTTTTAAAATTCTGTAACAAAAATGGGCATTTTCTTATTTCCTACTAAAGAATCATTTCCATTTGTACTCCAGGTGATTTGCATGGAAAATTAGATGATCTCCTTTTGATCTTCTCCAAGGTAAATTATTATTTTGCTAAATATTTGAATTTTTGTTGGGGGAGGGCAATCCTAGAGCAGATAACAATAGTAGTTTTATTAGGATATATACAAATACAGATGTAATATAATAGTTTTTTGCAAGAAGCTGAAAGACTTGTAGAGGGATATCTTCTGAGTTTTTCTTACACATATTTCATAAACATTTTTTTAAATTTAATTTGGCTCTTTGTTCAATATTATTGTTATCTGTATAGCCTTTAGGATGTGTACCCAATTGTATTTATGGTCTTTATTACATCGTAAATATGTAGATGGCACAGAATGGGGAGGGAAGCAGTCTGTTTTATTTTATTTTATTCATAAAAGAGCACATTACATATGTCTTCTCTTTCAATGCACACTAATTATGTATGAAAGGAATTCCCCACAGTAAGTTCCAAATTGCTCTCTTCTCTACCCGGTTCAGCATTGCTGGGCTCAGTTGCTTTTCCAGTGCCGTGACTCCTCTTCATTTGTTGGGTCTGGGGGTGCAAGCCCATGCAGAGGGCACAGAGCAGCTTGGTCTACATGGAGTTTCTCTACATCTCTTGGACTGGAATCATTTCTCTCTCTAAGCCAGCAGTTGTCAACTGAATGTTTGCTTCTGGGGTGACTGCATGTAGAAAACTGATCCTGAGGTGACCCCTGCCTTCACAGTGGTACCCCTTTATCTCTCTTTGATTAATGTGTCATCGCCACAACTAACGTGTTGAATAATTGGGCACAGCATCGGTGTCTCCAATGGGCTGAAAGAAAATATATTCTGATTATTATGATGGCCAATCAGTTCTACTCTTTGGAGACTGTGAGAGCTTGAGTAAGCCACATAACTTTATAAACCTCAATTTTTTCTTTTGGCCACAATATTCTTGAGCTTTCACCTCATAAGAGGTTGTCTTGTGAATAAAATCCCATAAATATCCAAAAGCATTTTAAAGTACTAATTTATACTAGAAATGAAAGGTTCCCCTGTCATTCGTTTGGAATGGAAGCTTGGAAGGAAATGGAGTAGGCCAAACCAGGAGTGGATGAATGGAGCTAGCACAGAGGAAATAGGAGGCTGCCCAGGTAGTGGGTTAGTATCAGGAAGTCCAGCCAAAGGTTTGCTGGTAGGGAGCTGAGAGTGCTGGTGCAAGAGCAGCTCTAGAGGTCAGCTGCTGAATCCAACCTGGGCAGGGAAGGAAGAGAAGCCAGGGTGGGCCAGTCAACTGGGAGAAATGGAAAGATTGTCGGGTTGGCATGTTCTCAGAGGTCAGGGAGCAGACAGACTGGGGTGAGGGCCTTAGGAAGCAGGGTGGGTGGAATTTGCAAGGGGAGTAATCTTAAAGGATGAATGGGTTCAAGGTGGTGTCCACAATGTGGGTAGCTGAAGTAAGTGAAAGAGAATAGTGGACATGAGAAGGTCAAGCACATGGAAAGCAGGTGTATTAAATGAGTTTGTGACAGAACTGACAGATGGAGAGCAGGGGAAGGAAGTTTAGTCACAGGTCATGGGCCTGAAAGGAGAGGATTTTACCTAAGGCTGGTGAAGTGTTGGTGCTTTACTGGCTCTGAGGAGCTAGTAGACCTTCCTCACATCTGACCCTGAGGTGTCCATCCTGTGGAAGAATGGCTTCCTTCCTTCCAGCATCTTTAAGGGAGGCCCAGGTTTCCAGAGTGAAGTCTTTCTGAATGAGTTGAAGGCAGAAGGGAGTTTATTTACCATGAAATGTGGATTCTACTGGCCAAACTGGAAAGGTAGAAATGATAGACTGGTGAGAGGACACCAAGGAGTTGCACAGTTCGGGGAATGGGATTTGCATAACTCTACATAGCACCATATAAATGTTCAAAAGTTCAGTCCTGCTGTTGTTGACAGTTACGACCTGAGGAAGGAGGAGGGGACAGAGATATGTGGGGAATAACCACAACAGAAAATCTGGTCGTTATTTTTCTAGAGGTTTTGGTAAATACATAAAAGGGAAAATAGTTGAGTAAATTAAAAGGGAAAAATGACTTTCAAGGCATTTAGAAGAGAAAATTTCCTGAGAGGTAGTTGAAGATATTAAGGTGTGATAAGGGAAAGGATTCTGGAGCAGACATGAAAAAAAAAGAATTCTAATGTGTTCCTTTAATTCCATTGGCAAAACTATATGCAACATGGAATCTAATGAAAAACAGAACTAACAAGCAAAATAGAGACAGACTCATAGATAGAGAGCAAGTTGACAGCTTGGGGTGGAGAGGGGGTTGGAGGGGAGGGGTTGAGCAAAAAGGAAAAAGGACTCATGGACATGGACAACAGTGTGGTGATTGCAGGGGGGAGGGGGTATAAGGAGACTAAATGGTAATAGAAAAAATACAATTAAAAGGAAAGTGAAAACTATATGGAACGTATAAAACTGGAAGGTGCTAATGTAAAGATTGAACAGGAGGAGGTGGGCGGTAAGAAGTACTATAAAAAGAACTAAAGGTGAAAACATAGCATTCACATGAGAGCAAGAAATATTTTGAGAATTAACCAGTGACAATGTTCAGGAAGTAGAGATTGAGAGCCCAGCAATGAAAGAGTGGGCACTGTTGTCTGGGGTACATTTGGGTAGAGGCAAGTGAGAGGGGCTGTTTGGAAAGCAGAAGTCTGCAGGAGCCTTGAATGAGAATTTTAGCAGGCTTGAGTGAGAAGCAGGTAAAATGCATCTCAGATGTGGGTTAAACCACATGCACCAGAATTTTGAAATCACTTGGTTTAAAAGGAGAAACTGAGGGAAAAGACCTTGATGACAGTCAGGTGCCTCTTTAAGAAACTGAAAAGATGGTGTAGTTAATGGTGTCTGAGAAAGTAGAATGACCTGGTGTGCTTACAATGATGGTGTGTCACTTAGCTTACGGGCAGTGAGTGTCCTAAGACAAAGGCGGAGAAAGAAAAGGGCAGGACAGAGATGGCTCAGGAAGCTATGCTGTTCGATGATCTCTAACTTATAAAAAAAGTCAGCATTCTGCCTTTTTCTTTTGAATTTTTTTAAGATTTTATTTATTTATTTTTAGAAAGAGGGGAAGGGAAGGAGAAAGAGAGGGAAGGAAGCCTCGATGTGAGAGAGAAACATCAACCACTTGCCTCTTATATGAGCCCCCACCAGGGACCAAACCTACAACTCAGACATGGTCCCTGATCGTGAATCGAACCAGCAGCCTTTTGCTTTGTGGATGAAGTACAAGCAACTGAGTCATACCAGTCAGAGTTTCTTTGTCATTTTTTAATCTGAAGTGTAAATGAGGAATGATGGTAGATGGCAGAGTATAGGGTATAGTGCTACCTAAACCATGAATAGAAACTGTTCTGGAAACAATGTTTTTACATGAATGCACATGACAGTGATACCCAAGCAGTCCATAGGTGAAGCTCCCACCTACTTCACTTATTTTTTATCTTCACTTATCACTTCTACAGAAACCTAGAATTAAGTAGAAAGGGTCTCTGAGCTCTTGAAATTATTGTCACAAATCCAATGTACTTTACTCACAGGAGCGGTCCTAGGCCCTTACTCATAGAGCAGTCAACCTATATCGGTAAAACCTGATCTGACACGTTGCCTGCAAGTTTCCCAGCCTGGCTCCGCCCTCCCCCCCCTTCCCCAGCAGATTAGGGAGTGGGAGGGGAAAGGCAAAAGTGACTTACAATGACTGCGATGTAAAGATCTTCCTGACAGTAAGAGAAGATCTAGAATTCTAACAATGAGACAGGAAATGAAGTAGTAATCTTTGAGAATCTGGAGTTTTGTTTATAGGGAAGAGCCATCTGTAGTTCCCAGAGGGGTCTGAGGGCATGCTTAGCTTGATGTGCCTGCAAGGTCAAGAAAGTTTCAGGTTCTAAGGTGTGCACTGTGTTAAGAAGTAAAGAAACAAATGGTACATTTTAAAAACTCCCAGCCAAAGTGCTTCAGGTAATTTTAAAATGTATTCTAGCTTTTAAAGGAGTTTCAGTGATCTGGAAAATTCATTTCAGCAATGCTTACGGTGTGAGTGAGTATCATTATTGGGTCTCAGTGAACATAAAAATAAAATAAGATTAGTTGAGAGAAGAGTAATGGGCCAGGAAAGGAGATGGGGAGGGAAAGAAGAACATCTTAAAATGAGGAGAAAGGTGGAGAAGGTTAGGTTCTCTTTTTGGCATCAGATACAAAGGTTGCCTGCGCAGGGATTACAACATGTGCTATGACCCAAGCAATCACTTGCTTGCTTCAGGAAATGGTAGTTTCTGTGATGGTGGCTGATTCTCACTGTGATACTCAATGCACCAACAACGTGTTAATCCCGATTACCTGTAATGCTCTGCATGCGGTGCTTTCCTCTGGTTCATTCATTCATAGGAGCACACAGGATTGAGCTGCCCCAGTGTCAGCCATGGGCTAGCTGTCTTGTGTTTAGAAGCAGCCAGTGACCATGCTTTCACTGATCCTTGTTTAATTTATTATTCAATTTATTAAAATGATCAACTTACCTGTGTTTTATTTATTAAAATCATTTTTATTTTATTCAAGTTCTGATTGAACTTGAATGGCAGGGAATAGTTTGGCAAACTACATCCTGTTGGAAAATTTTGGAGCTATAAATGACCAAGTTTATATTATGCTCTGACTAACTGATTCTTCCTCATCAACCCAAAATAGAAATTAGGAAAACCTCAGGCTTTGAATTCAGGCAAAATTGTAACTCATCTTTCAGTTGGTGTTTTGCTCTCATCAGTTCTTTTATACAGTATAGGATGAGTAGGCTGCAGGGCTGAGGCTGGCTCAAGGCCGACCAAGGGCATAGCCTGAGGGGAAGAGTTATAACATAGGGTCCCCCTGAGATGACTGGCCATTATTACCCTTCTCATTCAAGTGGTTGGTGTGACAGTAGACTTCTGTTGTTATCCAAATCACATGTAAAAGTGTATCTGCCCATGAATTTATTCATTCAGTAATTTTTATGTGGTCCTTACAGTGTACAAGGCACTATATGAACTGTGGAACAATACAAAGATGAATATGAAATTCATTCATTTTATGTATGTGTATTAAACACCTATTATGAATGAGGTACTCTGATAAGGTTGGTGATAGAGGTGATACAGTATGACTGAGACACTGTTTTTAGCTCCAAAGACATCACAGTTTACTGAAGGAAGGTCAACTAATAAAGCAATAGGACAGTTCTGGGATGGGGCGCATTATAATTGGGATAAGCACGAGGCTCCAAGGGAATACATTGCAGGAGCACCTAACCTTATGGGAGACTTCCTGGAGGAGGTGACATTTAAGACAGTCCCTTCAAAGAGTTTTAGTAATTAATAAGTGCCTAAGTCATGAAGGAAAGTTTTAAAGGATTGGAAAATATTTTATTCTCACACACTTTTTGTGGTATACTGCAATGAATGAGGAGATTCATACTAATGATTGTGTTTAATTGTTTGTTTTGAGATTTTGGCTACTTTCATATTTGGTTATCCTTAAAAATTGTATCATTTAAGCACCTTGACACTAAGCCAGACATTTTCAGATCACGGTCCTATCTGGGTTTGAAAAGAATTCTTTCCTCTGGGTGACACATGGTTAACCATGACAGTCCTGTGCTAAAAGGGCATCTCAATTTTATGTGGCTCCAATCTCTTCAAGTGAAGCAATTTACATAGCATTAGTTCGGTTATATTTTTAGATTTTATTTTATGAACAGGTTAATTTAAGTCAGCCACTTTGGCTTAATTAGAGCAACCAATTTGAAATACTTCATTCAGAGCCTTAGCCTTGCTAGCATTGCAAGGCAGTTTTCCTCACTGAAAACAAAGCTTGAAATTTTAGATCAAGTATTGGCAAATTATTTTGTTAAATTCGTGCTGTGAGTGGAGACCTCCTGAAGCTAAACAGAGATGCACATGGACAGAGAAAAGCTAATTAGCTCTTCACTCTGTGAGTATAATATTGATGCTTCCCATTGGAAGCCATGCCGTCTTGTGTTTTGTTTTTTCTTTCTCTCTTCCCTTCTGTCCTCCACCCCATGCCTGTGATTTTCCAGTTGAGAAGTTCATTAAATATTTTCTTGTTTTCTATCACTGACATGCTTCACACTGCCACAGTAATCAACTCTTCCTTTTGAGATTAAGGCAGTATGTTGCAAGCAGAACAGACCTCTGAAATAGGATTCATGAAATATATACCGTATTTTTCAGACTATAAGACACACTGGACCATAAGATGCACCTAGGTTTTAGAGGGAAGTAGGGAAAAATTTTTTGAAGCAAAAAATGTGGTAAAATATTTAATAACATAAATAACATAATATTTCACCAATGTAAATGTAAACAGCCAGGTAAGCTACATTCGGACTATAAGATGCACCCCCATTTTCCTCCCAAATTTAGGGGAAGAAAGTGCACCTAATAGTCTGAAAAATATGGTAAAAATTTTGAATAATGTGGAGTTGAGGTCCATAGGTTACTGTGTGATGTACCTTGGGGAAAATGTGCCCAAAAATTGGGTCTTCTAGATGTCTGTTGTAAAATGCTTCAGTAGGAAATAGGTGACTATATAGGGAGATGTCTTGTGTGTCTCTATTCAAGTTAATTAATTGTAGTCTGCTGTCCCCCCCTCCATGCCCCCTGCAGGTCATCTGAATGCCATTCAGAGTTGTGATTACCCTGAGTTTTCTATATTTGTCAACTTCATTTCCATGTCATAGATGATTTATTGTATATCAGCTACAGAATAAGCCAGAGAGTTTGGTTTACTGGAACTGAGTGAAGGATAGGGTATAGCAGCAGGTTTTGCTTCTTTGAAGAAAACCCAGAGAAATCTCAGTAACCAGAAGCCTAAATATTCCAAAGACTTATGTTCCCCGAGACTTAGTCTTCATCCTCTTACCTGTTTTCCAGTTCCCTATTATTCTAAGACTAAAACGTATTTGACTTATACTTTATAAAGTGATATGACTAATCCTGGACCAACAGAGTGGATCTTATAAATCCAAATGAATGTTGCCCTCTTTGAAGCAGTTGATGTAAAAGGCTCATCATGTACAGGTGTTCAGTATATACATTTAGGACTCCTTTTGGAATCACTTTCCAGATGTGATGTACTCAATTGAATGATCTTCATTATTACAAATCTCAGGCTTTTGATGATGTGTTTGACTTTTTGAAAAGGTTAAAACTCAGTGGTTGTCAAGCATCATGTATAAAGTGGATGGCCTAGCTGACCATTATTATTTTTGGCTTAAATTTAGGTTTGATAAAGAAATTCATTATTCATTGTTTATGGCAGAGATGAAATACCTATAAACGCAGTTTGGCTTAACTGGAGATGAGAAGTTCTAATATAAGAAAATTTGTCATTACAGTTGAAAACATGTTTACCATCCAAAAATAATGCGTATAATTTTAGACTGTTGAATACTTTTCTCAAATTTTGATATGATGGTTTCCTGGTAAGATCCAGCTCCCTCTCCCCCAACCAGGACAAGATCTCCCCTTAATCAAGGGATCCATAGGCCCCCTCAAGCCCAGTTCTTCCATGTTCTCACCCCAGGGCTCTCTGCTGCTGCTCCTCTCGCCCTCTTCAGGCCTGGACATCCCAGCAGAGCCTATAGCCTCTGGCACTCCTCAGACTTCTCCAACTTCCTCATCCAAGACTGGAGGAAGGGAGAGTATCAGAGATGTAGAAACCTTCACTTTTTCTTGAAGGTTTGATGAGCAGTAGCCAATATTTTTGCAACTGACTCATGCTATCTAAGCCCTGTGTGAATAAAGTTACATAAATAAATGTATAAGAAAATGTAAAATAATGGGGTCTTAAAATTTGAAATAATACAAAGGTCATAACAAAATGAATCTCTTAATTTATATGATGCTTTATGGGTTTTGTGCAATTTTATCCACACGGCCTCGCTTGAGTTCAAAAGTAGTCCCATGTGGAACAATGGAGGTTATCATCCCCATTTTACAGATGAAGAAACTTACAGCCCATAAAGATTAAATAACTTGCCTAAAGACACATGGGTAATAGCGGAGCTGGGCTAGGGAATAAGTCTTCTTATTTCTGGCCTAGAACACTATGCCACTGATTGCTTGTTTATTTTCAATTGCCTTCAGAATATGTTTCAATGCATAGTGATTTCTGATTCCCTAAGTTATATGTTGTAACCTGTATTATTTTTCAACTATTTCTGTTATATTGATATGAACAAAATGTATATAAATGCTAGGAGAGTGAGTGTAAAGTAATAGAAGAGTACTTACATTTTGTCTTTGTAATGTATTTTTTAAGCATTTGAATGTATCTAACTGTGCAATAGAGGTGCACTTAACCATTCCTCTACCAAGTCTGGTAGGCATAGCATGTTTGTTTTGTCTTAGAATTTAGTAGCACAGAAGTAAAGGAATCAATAGTCCTTATAAAGACCAGACCTTTGTCCTGATCTCAGTTATTTTTCATGCTAACACTGTTTTTAAAAGTATTATCTCGTATTTGGGAGTGATAATCAAAATATTTAATAACTAATATGGCCTGGTCAGTGAGCATTGAGAACACACGCCAGCTATCAATACTATACTTAGTGCGATTGTCTCAGAGTGTACTGGTGGTATGTCAGCCCTGGTCAGTTACACGGTTCCTTACACGTTCCCGGGCACTTTCATATCCATTCTCTTACTTGATCTGGGGAGGGAGGGGTATAGTGTCATCCCCTTTGTGCAATTCGAGGGGCTCACACACAGCCCAGAGAAGTTAAACATATGGCCCCTTAGAAGTTTCCCTCTTTTCCAGGGAAAAGGAAGAGAAGAAAGTAGCCATTTTTGATAGGACAAAGATCAGCTCCTTTCAGAGAAAACTTATAATAGATGGTGGGAAGAATGAGCAATCCTCACCACCCCCATTATCTTCCTGTCTCAAGCTAATTCTTTACTTCCAATGTCCCTTGCAGGAGATGCCTGCTCTGGAAGAGTAAACTGACTCAAGCAACTCATCAATTTTTTCCCAATGGGAGAACTGACTCAGCTTCTTTCTCCATGGTCACAGGGACATTAAGTACAAAGCCTTACTTTAAAAATACATTTTTTAACTGCTTGTTTTTCTCCCCTCTCCTCCTTCCACAGAACGGCCTCCCATCATCATCCAACCCATATGTTTTTAATGGTGATTTTGTAGACCGAGGAAAAAATTCCATTGAGATCTTAATGATCTTGTGTGTGAGTTTTCTTCTCTATGGTGATGACCTGTCCTTGAACAGAGGAAACCATGAAGATTTTTTAATGAACATGAGGTAACCTAGGCCTTTAGATGCCCTCTTTTTTCCCCCATTTTAGAAAATTCTGTCATGTTTAGTTCCTAGCAAAGAGTAGAGGTGAGTTTAGAGAAGTAGGGATGAGAGGAATCTCAAGGCAGATCTCAATTCTTACCCCTTTTTACAACCCCCAATCTTCTACTGAGTGAGTGTATGTTTTTTCTGAAGTCCCCTTCCTATATTTTCTTCCAGTTCTGTTCTTCCTTCTATTCTTCTATTATGTTCTTTCTCATCCTCCCATGCCCACCCTTCACAGTGCAAATTGAGTGCTGGGTAGATATGTTAGGTCAGGTTTGGAGGTGTGGTGGATTCTGTGAACAGGCTTAGATGGGATCATTCTGTTGCTACCCTTTTGGCTTGTCTCATGTGTTGTTTCAGAAACTAGTATCGTGTTTTTCACTAATGTGTATATTTTTTATCACATGCTACTTGCTTCCAGCACAGTTGTTCGTAAACATATTTGAGAACAGCTATAACATAGCATTTAAACTATCTGACTCACTGGAGATTTGAGGAATAAAGATTGATTAAATGATTTACCAATTTTTGCTGAAAGGCCCAGTAGGTGATACATGTTCCCCTTTCCCTTTTTTATTTTTCTTCCTCCTCTTCTACCTCCTGTTCCCCTCCTCTTCCTTTTCTTTTTCTTGTTTCCTTTTTTGTTGTTTCTTATTTTACGGAAAACAGGAACCAGTTTGCCCTAGGGTAGTAGAAAGCATGACATGTTTCATGTTTTTGGTCCTGGGCTTTTGGGTGCCTTGCAGCTCAGCAATTGATCAGTTTTGTCTTTGGTGAAGTTTTGGCACCTGGTCACAGTACAGAATTTTAATTCTAATACTTAGGTATGGAAGAAAATACTAAGACTATGAAGAAAAAAATTCCAGGACTATTATCAGAGGCCCATTATATGTAGTGTAGCTAAATACTTTTATTTGGGCGTGCCTTTTATCCTTTCATTTATTCATCTAGCCAGTCCTATTTACTTAGTGCCTACAATGGTTAATGAAAGAGACATGCCCCTTCCCTCTTAGAGTTTACATCTAGCAGGCAGAACACATACTGAGCAGGTTTTTCAAGTGCGATGAGTTTGTAAAGTGGAGGATCTGACCTGTCTGAGGGGTGACAGAAGGTTCTCCCACAGAAGTATGGCATTACCCTGAGCCCTGAAGAATGAATTAGGCAATGAAGAAAAGGCCATGGTGTTTCACAGTGAGGGGACAACTTATACAGAGCTTAAGACAAGACTTTTTAGACTTGAAAGAAGTTTAGGAGGCAAGAGCATAGACTGAGGGACAGGATGGTGTCTCATAGTGCTGCACACATAAGAAATGGTCGAATTGTGCGAAGGAATTTTGATTCTCTTGTAAAGACAACAGAAAGTAACTAGAGAGTATCATAAAGTTTGTGTTTTAAAGTGCAGCAGGGAGAGTAATTTGGAGAGGGGTAAGAATTGTATGTCGGGAAGCCAATTAAGAAGCAGTTGAAGAGTAGATGATGGATTTTCACTTAGACTAGGGTGACGGGGATGGAGATACAAAGAAGTAGGTAGATTCAATAGGAGTTTAGGAAATGATGATGTAAGATTTGGTAACATAGTATGAGGGACTTGAAAAAGGAGAGAATCAAGGGTGATCTCTACGTTCTTGGCTTGAGTTTGGCAGGTACATAGCATCATTCACTGATATTGGGAACATGAAAAGAGGAGAAAGTTGGGATGAGAGAGAATGATGGGTTCAGTTTGAGGAAAGTTCATTTGAGGTACTGTTGAGTAGGCAGTTGAGTATACATGTCCCAAGCTCAGAAATGAAGTGTAGGCTGGAGCATTGTCCTGTAGTATTGGCAGATAGATAATAACTGAAGCCCTGGGCAAGGATGATGTTGTCAGGGGAGAAAGCCAAGGAAGAAGATGGCCTGGGACAGAATCTGAAGAAACTCCCAACATTTGAGGCTCAGTAGAGGAGAACTTGCAAAGGAGATTCATACCAGCTGGAAAGGTAGGAGGAAAACCAGGAGAGTGTACTGTCAATCAATCCAAGAGAAGGAAAGTTTTTCAGAAGGACTGTGTATAGTCAACTGTATTAGCGTTTCAGATAGGGCAAGAAAGATGAGAACTGCAAAGTGACCATTGGATTTAAGAACATGGACACCTTTGGTGAGCATAGGACTGAATTCATCCCAGAAAACATAATGCTACACTGTACAAGCCTGATATGACATGATTTGCATAGAAACCTGGAGTGAGTATGTTGTGTTCTAACTTTACCGTTTTGGGTATTAAGGGTATGTGCTATTGTGCAAAGGCAAATAAAAGTAATTGAAAAATATCCCATCATTAAATATCCCTTAGCAGCTGCTATCCAGGCTTAAAATTCCTGACACTTTCTATTAAAACCTTCAACACCATTACATGAAGTATACCAGAGAGACTATAAAGAGACAACTTGTTTATCTTCTAGGCTTTTCTTTATCTCTGTTCAGTCTTTTTTCCTCTCACTATCATTCATTTACTATAAGATAAAAGTGGTCTGAGATATTCTATCTAAACTGAAAGCCTTCTCTCACACGGCTTCTTCTCTGAATACTTGCAGCATTGATACAACCTATGCTTACCACATATTTTTCAAGTTGTCTCGTGATTGTTTCACGAGAATTTATCCTCTTTCCCCAACTATTCTACAAGCTCCTTGAGGATAGGAATGAAGTCATTGGCTGCTTTTGTTCTCTTCCATCATGCCTAGCAAATACCTGGGTAAATAATAGCCAGTTCCAGCTAAAGTCTAGTTTCTTAAGTTATTGATCTTTGTGATAGTGAGATGTAAAGGCCTCCCTTTTTTGCATGACTCACATAAGTGGGAGTTATATCAACATTTCATTAAATAGTATAAATCCCATTTTTTTCCAGGTATGGCTTCACAAAAGAAGTCTTGAGTAAATACAAGGTAAGACTCATACTTTAAAAAAATTCTCTTTGCTGTCTATATGGAGAAGTGAAAAGGAACGAGCCTTCAGGAAGGGTGATGGATGAACTAGTCAGAATCCATACCAATAAAAGGATCGGCCCTTGCCATGGTAGAGGCTTAATTTTCTTCCTGGACTAAAGCAAGTTTTTCATTGTGACTTTTGTAAATTTCAGCATGGAAACAACCTATTCCATTGTTTTAAAAGTACCTGGGATTTTTTTTTTACCCAGGTATGGTAAAACATGCAGACATGAAGGTAGCCATCCTAAAGGAAGAGGTTTTTATTCAGTTACCTGGAAACAGGAGGCACAGCACACCACATTGGGGGCCCACACGGGGAAGCACCAAGCTTGGGAAGAAGGCAGAAGGAGTGAGAGGGAGTGTGTTTATTGTGGTTTTATTGGGCAGAATTGGGAGAGACAGTGTAAGCATATTTAGGGTTTGCTAGTTTGAGTAATTTCAGCCCCATAAAAGAGGTGGTTGGGGGTGTGGGCTCTTGATTGATTGGTTTGCATATGAAAGGCAAGTCATTTACTGTCTGTAAGAATGAGCTAGCCCTGGGAGGTACAGTCTCAGGGACTTCAAGGCTCCAAGATGTCAAAGTCTCAAAACTACAGACTAAAGAGACATGATTAATGCATGCTAGTGGGTTAGTGACTCCATGCTGACTTCGTTTGGGTGGCATGAAAACTGTTTTGCTTTTTGTCCATACATTGAGACTACTCAATAAACTTGAACCCATCAGGAAAACTGATTCAAGCTCTTACTTACAGATACATGGGGAAAAAATCTTAAAATTCTTGGAAGACGTTTTTGCCTGGCTGCCAATCGGTACAATCATTGATGAAGAAATCCTGATCACGCATGGTGGGATATCAGAGTCCACAGATTTGATTTTGCTCAATAATATAGAAAGAAACAAAGTAAGATGGCTGTTTACATGAATCTTGTCTCAGAGATTTATATGGGGATATATAACTTATTTTCATGTATTATTTTGTATTCATTTGTGTTTTAGTAGTTGTTGTAACTCTGAAAAGATTACCGCAAATTTTAGAAAATCTATGATTGTATGATAAGTATATGGGTAATTTCTCTACATGGGAAATTTTAAAATTCACGATGAAAGTGGGCAAATAAAGAAATGTTGGCATTTCATATAATTTCTAAAAGTGAAAAATCCTGATTTTAAAAATTAAAGTCGCTCATTAATATTGTGGTAAAATATACCTAGCATAAACTTACCACTATAACCAATTTTAAGTGTACAGTTTAGTGGCTTTAAATACATTCACACTGTTGTGCAGCCATCACCACAAAATCATTACCATCCATTTCTCAAACTTGTTATCTCCCCAAACTGAAACTATATACCCATTAACACTAACTTCCCATTCTGCCTCCTCCACCTCTGCAACCACCTTTCTACTTTCTGTCTCTATGAATTTGACTGCTCTAGGTGCATCATATAAGTGGAATCATACAGCATTTTATTTCTGAATTCATATTATTTCCCTTATAGTATACTCTAAATGGCTCAGGGTAATATTTTTGGAAATATATTTAAACCTAAGTAATCATATTAAATACAACAGAAATAGAGCAGGGACATGTATAAAACCTCTGAGGGAAGCGGTCGTGTGGGGCCCGTAAGGCTCTCACCCTTTATGAAAGCCTCCTTTGTCTGGGCTTTGCAGAATGACTGGAGGTGTTTTCCTCCTGTACCAGCCAAGTACCCAGACCAGGGGCACAGGGGGTGCCATGTGGGCATAAGAACACTGGAGCCAGATAATCATATATTGTCCCAGTGAAAAATGTGAACCCTCACCCCTCAGGACTGATAATTTATTTCCAACCAATCTAGGCAAGTGGAGTCTAGAGCTGGAATTTAATTTGATATAGACAGAAATGTGAGCCCTATTCACCTTGAGTTTTTGGAGCCCTTATACTTTATTACACATGAATGATAATACTGTTGCTAACTTTTTCTCATCCTTTTAATTTCAGCTTAAATATACCCCTCTGCAAAGCCTTCCACAATGTGCAGGCTAGATCAAGTCACCTTTTATATGCTCCTAATCCCCTTGTATATATCCTTCATACCAGTTACCAAAATTCAGTAATGAACTGTGATAGTATTTGTTTACTCTCTCCCCCTGCTTCTCTAGTTCACTGATATAACCCCAGAATCTAAGATGTAGTAAGTATATAGTCAATGTTTATTGAATATCTCCTAAGAGATTTAAGACCAAAGCAAGACAAACCTAAGACAAAACTGGATAAAAACTTCTTTACAACCCTTTTCCTGATTCTGTGGTAATTTTGCATAGCCCCCTTCCAACCTCACCCAGTGAGGACCATACTTCCTGGATTATACCTGTTGTGTTCCTGTAATTGTTAATAGTACCTCTCTTTACTCTCAGAAGTATCCCTGTTGCAATAAATTTTAAGCACCCCTCTAAATATCAGCAAATAATCAAGCCAATAAGATGTTTTGATCAACACGAGATAGTCAGTGTTAGCATAATGAATGGATATGATTCTAGCCAAGAGCAAGGGAACATGATATTTTTGGCAGTCAAATATTGGCAAGCACACAGCAGGAATAGGACACTCTGCCACCACCTGTCCTATGTCAATAGTGCTGATCAGCCATGGCAGCCACTACCAATGGATCCAATTGAAAAATTTTCCTTGCCTGAGATTAGCCTGAGCAGGTAACCCTCTGTAGGGCTTTTTCAGATATTAAGATCATGTCTCTGGAATGTCCATTACTATCTCTGTGGAGACCCTAGGTTGAGAGCCACCTCGACCTAGTAAACACCACGAGGCTCTGACATCAGACAGGTGTAACTAGCTTTACATCCTGCTTCTGCCACTTCCTGGCTGGGTGAGTGGGCAAGAAACCAAAGTTTTCTAGGTCTCAGTTTCTACACCTATACATTGAAGCTAAAAATATCTACCATATTGAATTGTTGGCAGGATTAAGTGTAATTACCTAGATGAGGAAAACAGCATAGAGTAAGCTCTGAACATAGAGCTTTCTTCTCCAACTCTCTCCTTTTTTGCTGATACTTGGACTAAGGTTTGAATTTCAGTCACCAAAATGGACCATGGGGAGAAGTTTTTGGGCCAGGAATTTTCTCAAGATACCTCAAATTTCACATCCTTTGAGGATCAGTGTTCCACCTATTCATAAGATGGGTTGTAAAGATAGAAATTTGACATATATTTTTTGTAGCTTCTACCCCTCCTAGAGTGAGGCTGAACTGACAGCACATAGTCATTGTATTAAATATAATTGAGCTATAGTAAAAGTCATAGGTTCAAGCCTTTGGAACTCTACCAGATGAGATACGAAAGTAGATTTTCAAGTCCAATTTTAAAACCCCCATTTTCCCATCCCTTAGGACCCTCCAAGTATAGGGTGACCATGTTCCCTGGTTTACACCTGTTGTGGTGTAATTGCTAATAGGGGAGGGGTAGAATTGGGGGAACCTGTTGACAACTTCCATTCTAGGTTCATTAAAGACATTTTGTAAGGTGGGCAGGTTGGGAGAAGGGGTCAATGCAAAGGGATAGAGAAGGAATATTCTATAAGATGAAGACTCTGGTTTAGTATTCTTCAAACTCCCTGGCAGGAAGTGGGCGCAGGGGGAGGGATGGCTAGTAGGTCCTCCTGGAGAAAGTGATGGTGTGGTGCCTTAGGGAGGGGCTAGGGCAAAGTGTCCTTATCCTGAGTGGCCTTGAAAAGATCAGAGCCACACGTACTTGAGACCATGTTGACTTGCCCAATGAGCTTATCAGAAGTTGTGTGGATGCAAGTCCAGAGTGACGTCCCAGAATATTCTGTTCTGGAGACACTTGCTGGGGGAAGATGGGGAACATAGGCCAACAATAGCTGATACTGAATTTCCAACTATCTCAATGAGACAGGACCTCAGAATAAGATTCAATTTTACTTTTGAAAAATAAAGGTAAGATTTCATATACACCCTAGTTTACAGAAGAAACTAAGGGCCTACCACAGACAACTGTCTATCACTGGACTAAGGCTACCAATATAACAGAAGTATCACATCAAATTGTTTTGTATAAGAGTAAAGTGCTACAAAGAAATAAGTGTAAAATTAAAGTCTCAGGTAATGTAAGGGAATGTAGAAGGGATTATAGTAATTGACATACTCTCAGAAAGACATTTTATTTTTCAAAGAAATACATCACTTTTGTTACTAGGATTAGAGAACATTACCAATTGCTGGCAGGGACAGATTGAGACCACACTGCATTTAAGTTGAAGCGCTTCCAAAGTTTTCAAATTATATCCCCTTTGAGAACTTTCCTGGACACACATGTAACTTTCTCTCACTTCTCCAGGAAAACACAACAAAATAAAAAGCAGCTACTCCTGAAGTGGTTCTGAAATCAAAGCCTATTAGTTCTCTCTTAGCCCCATATATAGATAAAGGCTCACAGGGAGACAGTTTTCCCTCAGCACTTTCCATTTCCTGTGATGATACCTCGGTCAGGGGTGTCCAACATTTTGACCTCTCTGAGCCACACTGGAAGAACAGTTGTATTGGGCCACACATTAAATATATAAACACTGCCCTGGCTGGTGTAGCTCAGTGGATTGAGCGCGGGCTGGGAACCAAAGGGTCCCAGTTCGATTCCCAGTCAGGGCACATGCCTGGGTTGCAGGCCAGGTCCCCAGTGAGGGCCATGTGAGAGGCCACCATACATTGCTGTTTCTCTCCCTCCCTTCCCCTCTCTCTAAAAATAAATAAATAAAATCTTTAAATATACAAACACTAACAAAACCGATGAGCAAAAAAAGAGTTTTATTTTATTTTTATTTTTAAGTATATTTTATTGATTATACTATTACAGTTATCCCATCTTTTCTCCCCTTTCTCCCCCTCTGCCCTGCACCCCCCTCTCACCAGCATCCCCCCCACTTTAGTTCATGTCCATGGATCATACATATAAGTTCTTTGGCTTCTCCATTGCCTATACTATTCTTAACCTCCCCCTATCTATTTTGTACCTACCATTTATGCTTCTTATTCCC